>BMAC01000412.1:241842-281546 GCA_014905375.1 Phtheirospermum japonicum | reverse complement strand
TTTAGCGCGTAATAGACGAAGTTCGATGTTCAAGAATAGGAGAATGAGCTTTTCGGTGAAACGAGTAGCAAAAGATTGAGAAACGGAGACAGACGCTCTGTCGCGTCGACGCGTGCCATGATCCACGTCAGTCGATGCAAGGCCGACGCACTGCTGTCGCTACATTCTGAAGCGTCGATTGAAGGGGCGTCAGTCGACGCAAGGTTGACGCAACCTTCTGAAGCGTCGATTGAAGGGGCGTCAGTCGACGCAAGGTCGACGCAATTCTCTGAAGCGTCGATGCAAGACCGCGTCACTCGACGCACCCACCCAGCCGAAGCGCACACCCAGGCAGCAGCGACGCCGAGCATCAGCACGCGTCAGTCGACGCACCGTCGACGCGACGGCCCAGAATTCGGATTTTAGGGTTTCTTGTGCGCCAAGACTTGCAATATCTATATAAAACCCTTAATATTTCAGTTTAAAAAACAACCACGACCCAAAACACTTACCTAGGGTTGAGAAACCTATTTTCAACACCCTACAACATATTTTCAAGATCTACGTCAAAGATTCAAGATCCGAAGCACCATGACGAAGACGTTCGTTCAAGTTCCGATTTTTCGACGAAGAGTAACCACCAATAACCCGGATTCGCGGAGAACTTTCAGCACCTTTAGCTACTTAATAAGTTCTCTAAACTTTAGTTAATTCTTAGTTTAATTCTTAGTTTTTAGATTTTAATTGTTTTCGTTTAAGTTTTTGAACGGTTTAATTATTTCGATCATATGAACCTTCGATTTGCTGAAGTTTGGACTTGAGATTTTTAGTTTTAATAAWAATTAGTCGCTGCGTTTATTCTCTTGTTCATGCTTGGTGATGATTTGTTCATGATTAATTTAATTATTGCTCTAGTTTTGATAATTAGTTGATAATTGATTCATGCTATGTTATTGCTTGAGAATTGTGGATTTGATCTTGTTCTTAAGGAATCACATGCTTAGATTTAACTTGTGGTAGTTTATGCATGCTAGTTAATTAGTTTTGAATTAATTGTTTTTAAAATCCTTAGAATAATAATTAGATAATTAATTTAGAATTAATTCTAGTTGCTTTAAAACCCCTAGATTAATAATTCTTAGATAATTTAGTTTCAAGCTTAGGTAAATTAATTAGTTAATCATAATTAGTTGATGCTTTTAAATTTATTAGTAGTTTATAATTCCAAAAACCAAATTTATACAAGTTCTCGTGTTAATCATTGTGATTAAACAAACATTAAAAATTCTGAATGTCAGTCCTTGAGAGACGACTCGAGTTAAGCTTGCCAACCTATACGCGATCCCGTTCTCTTGCGGGCGAGCTATTAAATTTCTGACAATTATTTATAAAGTAGGCACACACAAAAGCTCGAATCATTTGTGTGTCTCTTACTTTCTTTTCCAGCCTCCAAGTATGAATGTCTCCAACCCTAGCTGCTTCTGGAGTTTTAAAAATGTTTTGAGTTGTTTCGTAGCTGAAAATTCCAGAAATCTACGTTCGTAACGTTCTTATCCGATCGGTCAGAGGCCTTGTCCGATCGGACAAAAGCTATTGTCCGTGGGCTTGATCGGTGCGTCAGCTCCCCCGATCGGTGTGCATTTCATCAGTTGCACCGATCGGAGATATGAGATGTCCGATCGGTGGATGTCCTTTTGGGCTACTTGTGAGCATTTCTTCTTCAATCTTCGTGCTTTGAATCCATCGGACGCTCTAGCTGTATGAGGAAATTACAGAATTATTCTCGAATGGACCAATTATTGATCAATAATTCGGAAAGTTAAGTAAAGAGACGAAAAATGCAAAACGATGCAATTCAACCCAATGTTAACCCGAAAAAGAGAATAAAAAGACTAAAATAAGACTCAATTATGTACAGATTTGTAACAAAAACGTACGAATCAATGACCAGAGCTCCTCAAGCCCAGTCCAGGACCTCTATGCATTCCTGACCTGATCACGATAAAATCTTATCCAGGGGTTGAGATCAGGTTAAGACAAGCCCTCGCCCCCTTGGATTATTTTCATAAGCTCATCCCAAAGTATAACAAATGTTTAAATTAAAAATCATTTATCAATCATATTATTATCAATTTTATTCAAATGGTCCATGACAATGTTACCAACAACCTGTTTGCACTTTATTTTGTGTATTTTTATCTAACTACAAGTGCACGGTGCAAATGTAGGACATGACGAGTAAGTTCGTATTCCAGAAGGACCAAATTAAGTTAGAAATATAATAAGTAAGGCAAAAATATTTTTTTAGTCCGGTAAGTGACCACTCTTTGATATTTAGTCTGGTTTTTTTGTCACACTTGAAAATTAGTCCACTAAGTGGACTAAATGCTGATTTTTGGTCCAGTGACCGCCTAGAGAAGGTCATCTTTAACGGAAAAACCGAAAACTGAAGGTCACTGGACCAAAAATCAGCATTTAGTCCACTTATTGGACTAATTTTCAAGTGTGATTTAAAACCGGACTAAAAGTGAAAGAGTGGCCACTTACCGAACTAAAAAATAATAATTTTGCTTAGTTTAAAACTATATTGTAATCTGCAAAAAACTATTTCATAATATATAAAAGTGGAGTTATTTGCATTTAATTTGTTTTAGAGAGCGAATATACGCACCCCATTTATTTACGAGTTCACCCCATAAAAAAACTCAACAAAAATGTCAAGATTATCCCACAAATACTAAATACCCAAAAGATATCATCTCCTCCAACCCTCCACCACCACTCCAACTCTTCCATTAGCGTCGCCCATCACACCGTCGTCACCACCGCCATAGGTGTCATCATTGTGCCACCGCCAAACAGGAAGAAGAAAAAAACGTTGGTGGGTGGTGAAAGGTAAGTGACGGATCTAGGCGGTAAAAGGTAAAAAATAAATGCAAAATATGGGTGTTCGTCTCTGGTTTCTCGAACAAAACTAATGTGTTCGAACATTTTAATAAATAAGCAATAGAATAAAAACCTACAAGTTATAAATAAGTAATAGAATAAAATAAAAACCTACAATCTAAAATTAAATATAAAAATAAATAGGGATTTTTTTCTCCCAGATATTTAATTTTTATTTTTACCTATATCATATTTTTTTGGACAATTGCCTCCTAATTACACTTACTCGCCAAAAACCTAAAATTATTTTTTTAGTCCGGTAAGTGACCACTCTTTGACTTTTAGTTCGGTTTTGGATCACACTTGAAAATTAGTCCACTTAGTGAACTAAATGCTGATTTTTGGTCCAGTGACCTGCTCTAGGCGGTCACTGGACCAAAAATAAGCATTTAGTCCACTTAGTGGACTAATTTTTAAGTGTGACCAAAAACCGGACTAAATGTCAAAGAGTGATCACTTACCGGACTAAAAAATATTTTTGCCTAATAAGTAATATAATATAGATAATTTAGCTTTATTTAAGCTAATATAAAAGACGGGTTTTGTTGTGTCCCTACCAATGACAAACATAATATAAACAATTATATAAACTACTATTATAATTCACTGCGATCAATAAGAAATAGAAAGTAATTCAGAAAATAAAATGGTAAGAAGATATTCTGGGGTTTGGGGGCACAATGAACTCTAAGTATAAATACTTTTCAAAAAACCAATTAGTGTTTGTGATTCATACATTAATCACAATTTTAGTTTAATACCAAAGATTCTAAGTTTGAAATAACATCTCCGTTCCAAATCATACTTAGAACTCTAAATTTAAAAAATTTATAAAACATCAATTCTAATCTCAAATCTATTGATCTTGTTGATTAAAGTATTTTGTGTATGGAATACCTATTGATAAATCACTTCTCTCGATTCGATTTATCAAACCTATAATTTATAATAGTTTGTCAAGCAATTACAACTATTAATCATAAGAGGTTGTCAATTAATTATTCAACAATGATTTACAAACACAAAGATATTAAATGGATCATACTTTATTTAACAAAATATCAAAACATCAACCGTTCGTCATTTACGAACCCCAAAATATAATGAATTTAGCTAGACATAATCAAATGTTTATCTAGGCAATTCATTGAACATATCATGTTCATAAGAAAAACCAAAAAAGTAGATAGAAGCGTAGGATTCTATGGATTGGATCCTTAAAACTTCTTTTTCTTCTTGTTTTCATTCCCAAGCTTGCTCCAATTCTCTAATTCTTGATCTTAATCACTCTATATTTGTTTCTTCACCCCATTTGATGTATATGGATGGTTTTTCAGCCTCTATTTTATAAGTTTAAGTCAAATCTTTCTCATAAAGTCCGAAGATAGTGCTTTTGTAACATTTTCTAGGCCATTTGTAGGCTAGGTTGCGAACCAAGAATCAGGTCACGATAATTGCTTAAAAAATGGGCCGGCAGTAGCGCCCAAATTTGCGATCGTGACTTCTGGCAGCTCGTACGTTTTTTTCATAACCCTCTTGATATAACTCCAAATGACAAACTATAAAAAGCATTGTAAAGCCAACTCAGTTATATTTCTAACCATATATTACACTTAGATTCTATGTGATGTCATAGGTATGGGCATTTTGGTACCCATATTTTGTAAAACTTCTTGAATCTTTTGTGAAATATTGTCCGGTTGCTCTATCTTCGCATATACCCGACTTAAGCAACTCCTAAACATGATTTTTCACCTTCTTAATAGTATAAACACCTTGTAAACTCCGAACTTCACTTATTTTTAAACTCATGGTCTCTCAATTAACCTACAAAATGAGCAAAACATGTAACAACGTCCAAATACTTGAAATACAATTAAATCATGTTATTTATGTACAATATATAATCAAATACTCATAAATAAACTCTAATAATCATGTAAAACCACTTTTATCACATATTAACTCACTTAAACTGGCACAATTAAATTTATATAATGATTAGGGTTCAACTTGCCCCCAATTCAAATCAAATTCTTAACAAAGCTGATCTTCTCCTTGATGACTTCAAAGGTTTAAAATAATTGTCATCCTGGTTTCAAATATTTTGCCACTATGATATACCAAAACGAAGTTAAAATACCATGTTAATTATTAAAACACAAAAAATTATGTATGTGCACTCACACAACAAACCATGATAGCATCTTAACATCGATTGACTGCACTCACACAAAAATTTGGCTTCACCCATGCCTCTTATCATGGTATAGCTTGATCGATTTATAAGTGACACGACATCAAATATTCATGCAGGTATTTATGAAGGTTTTTGGGTCACGAAACCTCGTTCCTTAGAAGGTGCAGTATTTCTAGGGATTGAGCGAGCTATTTTGTGAGGTAGCGACCTAAGGTATGAGAGTGGCGAGCTCTTATACGAGGTGGCGACCTATTATGATCTATGTACTATTAGACCAGTTTGGCGTTGAGTAGTAGCTCGGCGTTGGAGGTTGGGCCTTGTGATTTTTGGGCCTCCTCAGGCTAATGCCAGTTATTGTATTGGGTCCCGACAGACTGAATTTATAAACGGGCCTAGAGGCCTATGAATATGAATAGGCCCAGTGGCTTAGGGGTGTTCTGGTAATTTAAATAAGAGTCCTATTGATTATAGGAACTTGGCATAAAGAAAGAATCCTAATTCTTAAGCGGTCGTTATTTATGGTATTATGGTTATAGTAGGAGACGGAAACCCTAGATTGGGGAACACGTCTCTCACCTATATAAAGAGGACTTGGGCCTCATTCTTTTCTCGAAGTTGATTTCATCTTGCATTTAAGCATACTTTAAAAGCATACGCACCTACAAAGGGGGTCGACTAATTCTAAGCCCTAATCTAACTTAGGCATCGGAGGGCCTACGCCGGGGCCGTCCACCGCCTTGGCTGGGTTTTGTTTTGCAGGACTTATCAGGTCGCCATGATCTCTCTGGAGGTTTGATCAGGTCGCTACGTGATTATTCAGGTCGTTGACTTCATCTTTAAGGTCAGTACCCTATTCTTGAGGCACCAATCTTTTTGGTCGTATCAAGTGGCACCGTCTGTGGGAAAGAGGGACATCGAGTCCTTGAGCGAAAGAAGTGAGATTTATTCATGAAGAGAGAGAGAGAGAGAGAGAGAGAGAGAGAGAGGGAGAGAGGGAGAGAGGGAGAGGGAGAGAGAGAGAGAGTATGAAGGGAAAAGTGGATTGATATGCGAGAAATTATGCGATATTTCATGATCTAAAATTATACTTTTATGCATTTTCATAGTATCTATATATGTTTATTTCTCGCATATATATTCTTGAGGATGGAAGAGCCCCAATTGTATATTTGTCATTTATTTTGCAGTATTTTGTGCTCAATTGGTGTGACGACGATTGTCAGATGGTTCGTCGAGTGATTTCGGCAAAAAAGAAAGTGACGCAGAACGATACGCTGACACTCACTACTACAAAAATCCCCCAACATCATCGGTTGTTTTTGCTGATAGGCATCGGTTTTATAACCGATGCTTATTAGACCGATGTTAATAACATGGACTTTAGGCATTGGTTTTACAACTGATGCTAATAAGAGACATAGGCATCGGTTGTTTGACCAAAACTGATGCATATAATCAGCACAAGTCGATGCCTAATGTCTGTATACAGCCTCTAAAGGCATCGGTTTTCGTAAAACAACCGATGCTTATAGTATACCTATAGGCATCGGTTTTGATAAATAACCGATGCCTAATGTGTATGTATACTCATCGGTTGGTGTGAAAAAACTGCTACCTTTGTAGACTGTATACGCATCGGTTTGTATATAAGAACCGATGCCTAATGTTTATGTATACACATCGGTTGTTCTCAAATCACTGATGCCTCGTGACTCTCTGTAGGCATCGGTTTTAATCCCATAACCGATGCCTATAGTTTACTTATAGGCATCGGTCGTGTTTAAGTAACCGATGTCGAATTTTTACTTCTAGGCATCGGTTTGGTTGTCAACAACCGATGCATGTAATAATGTTAAAAACAGCATGTAAGAATCGGTTGTTGTCATCCAAATCGATGCCGCTTCTGATTATATGCATCGGTTTGCACAAACCGATGCACAAATTTACAATTTTGAGAAAATTCCAAAATTTTATTTTAATACCTGTCCAAAAAAATTGATAATTACCATTTGCAAAAAAAATAATTTAATATAAAAAAGCATTTTCTTCAATAATAAATAACTCAAATGTAGAAATTCCCATTCTATCAAATAAAACTCAAGTTGAACAAATTATTTCATCGCACAACAAGTAGCAACAAACCCAAACCATGTCATTATGAAAACTTGAAAACTTTAACGACAACTATCTATCAAGTTCAATAGCACAAAAAACACATAAATAAGAAGCATCTCGATTCCTTCAGGGGAGAATCCCAATATCATTCCCTCCATCTTCTGTTGAAGTTTGGCTACTAACAACACCTCATTCTTGAATTCCAAATTGCCCTGCCCTGAATCCTTAGACAACCTCTTTACTGCTATTTCTCTGTGAATGAATAAGAGTCAAATTAACTAAGAAAATCCAGATAAAACTCACCAACCTCCTCATAATGTTCTGCACCAAGTTAAAAAATAAACATTAGTTAAGAACTAAGAAAAAGTAATTAAAACAGAGAAAAAAATACATATATACGAGTAATTTACCGAGTAATGTATTCTGCCCATAGCTCACGAATTTTGTTGATTCGTTYTTGCTCGTATGGTTCAAATCCAAATGAGGCCTACACATTCCGAGTCAAAATCTCAATTTGTCATTTTAAAAATGAAGTGTAAGTTTGGAGTTTAAAAAATATTCAATAATTTTTACTAATAAAAATGAGTTCACACGTACCTTGTCTAATGAGGAATTAATATTGAACTCAGTGCAAATATCATACATATTCCTCATAACATAATAATCACACTCATTGCCTCCTGGTTGCTGATTACACTACAAAATCATATGAAAGTAGATCAATATCCCCCTATCAATAGATCTATCGGTGAGTAAAAATGAAATGGGTCGAAGAAGTTTACTAACTTGCCTACTAGGGAACCGATAAATATACTATTTTATTGCTAATACCTTAAAAAATAACTTACCGGCAGATTATTCCACACCATGTTTCTTCCTCCTTTTGCTTTTCTTGTCCAATAGGTCCGAACTGCCCTGCAAATAGTAATCATTTCACTCAAGGAGTTAATAACGCAAAGTATTATTTCAATAAAATTAAGAAATTGTTACCTATATGTTTAACATTGACATTTTTAAAACCATAATGAGCGGAAGAACAAGCCAATCTTATATTACATCCAATGAAAAACTTGAAGCGGTTTTATGAATGGAAATACACAGAGTAGGCTTTACAAAGAATCAGGTTGTGGAAAATATCAAAATTACATTAATGCTATGAAACAACTTGACCATGAAACAATTACACATAAAAAAGAATCAGTACATTATTACATTAATAATAAAGACCTGAAAGTGAATTTGTATTTATGATGTTATTGTGAAAAAAGAACAGCAAGTTACCTTTTCAAAAAATAAGAGACACAAATATAGGGGAAAAATTTACGTATGTGTCTTGATATCCAACTCCCTTTTGTATGCCTTTAAATCTAAAATATAAACTAGATTCTTGAGAGGACATATCACTAGTAGCACCCAGTGGTCACTACACATTTTCATAAGCACAAAGATTAATTATCTTTATAAATTATAATAATTGTAATGGAGTAAAGGAAAAAAGAACAAGAAATAGTCTCTCTTACTCATCTAGGTATGGTGCTAGAATGAGTGTTCTGCTAAACATTGCATCAAAGGCATCAATTAAGTACGACGTCATAGCAGTCGGTTCAATTAATATTTTTTTTGAGATCTGCACTGGACAAAGAAATCCGATGGCACTAGTGCAAAGACTCTCAGCCAACCCATGAAGATACCTGTAAATTATTAGTAGATTCAAAACTAAATAAATTTAAGCTAAATATTGAACTAATTGATAAGAAAAAAGACAGCTCGTACTGCACAAATACTTGCACAACAACAATACTAATCCACCCCATATTGAACAAGCTCCGAATATCATCAATTAGCACATGAATTTTCTTCACTCTTTCACAATGGAAGACGGTGCGGTCTAGGTCCATAGAGACATAGTACACATGCACGGGCATCGATAGAATCAACTAGTGTATCTCTTTGCAATTATCTCCTAAAGTCTCCAAGACAACGTTATCAACAAGAGGTGGCCTTGATTTGGTTGTAGATTGCTCACCACTTGTCTCTATTTGACTTGTAGAGGTACTTTCCCGCATCACGAGTAGCAAATCTTCGAAAAGACATTTGTTCGGATAGGCAGGCGCAAGGAGAAACGTTGCATGAGTATTGGGAACGACTCAAGAAGCTTGTTGCGAGTTGCCCTCAACACCAAATGGGCGAGCAACTTTTGATCCAATACTTCTATGAGGGATTGAGTCTCACTGATCGGAACATGATTGATGCTGCTAGTGGAGGCACCTTGATGGACAAGACACCAACGGAAGCGAAGGAACTAATATCGAACATGGCGGCCAATTCCCAACAATTCGGCAACCGTGATCCTTCATTGAAATCGGTAAACGAAATGTGTAATGATTCATTGCAGGCCTATTTAATTGAATTGAAGGCCATGATAAGTGCGGGAGGAGCTCCAAAGATTCGACCATGTGGTTTTTGCGAAACTGTGGAGCACGTTACTGACGAATGCCCACACTTTTACTCAGCACGCGAGGCGCACGTGAATGCGTTAGGAACCGGGAATGGGCAAGGGAGAAAGTATGATTCGTACCCCAACACATTCAATCCGAGATGGGGCGACCACCCTGGTTTTAGATGGAGGGATCAGCAAGGAAATATACAGCAAGGAAATATACCTGGAAATCAAGATCAAGGGCCCTCTCAAGCTCAACAAAGGGGGCAAAACTTTCCTAACCAATACCAAACCCGACAACAAGAAAACTCATCATCATCACTGGCAGAGATGGTGAGATTAATGGCAACAAGCTCCGCTCAATTTCAACAAGATACCGCCAAATTTCAACAAGAGACCAAAGCATCCATAAAAAACTTAGAGATGCAAATGAGTCAAATGGCTGTGCACATAACCCAATTGGAAGCGCAAGGCGGCAGCCGACTGCCACCTCAAACCGAGGTAAATCCGAGAAATGTGAGCGCCATAACAACGCGAAGTGGCAAGAAGGTGGAAGGACCGGCCAACCCAGTGCTAGAGCCGGACAATGAAGACAAAACGGAGGAAGAAAACTCGGAGCCAAAAGATGCTGAAAAGGGTAATCCTAAACCTTCTAATAATTTTAATAACCCCATTGTTTCTTCCCCTAGGACCGAACCACTTCCATTTCCGTCAAGAATCAAGCGCCAAGCTAAGGAAGACACAGAGAGACACATACAAGACGTTTTCAAGAAGGTGGAGATCACTATTCCACTTGCCGATGCGATCAAGCAAATTCCTCGTTACGCCAAATTCCTCAAGGACTTATGCACCAACAAGAGAAGGTTAAAGGGGGATGAGAAGGTCCTAATGGGAGCAAACGTGTCAGTCGTATTCCAAAGGAGCTTGCCACAAAAGTGGAATGACCCGGGCATGTTTTTCAATTCCATGCACGATTGGAGACATGCGAGTCGAGCGTGCCATGCTAGATCTGGGGGCATCAATAAATGTTATGCCACGCACCATTTTTGACTGTTTGAAAGTCGGGCCATTGAAGAAAACTGGGGTGGTGATCCAACTTGCCGATCGAAGCACTGCCTACCCTGATGGCGTTGTTGAAGATGTCCTCGTAAAGGTGGATGAGTTGATTTTCCCAGCTGACTTCTATGTGTTGAGCATGAATGAGTCTGCATCAAAATCGCCACCTATCTTGTTGGGGCGACCATTCTTGAACACTGCTCAGACAAAAATCGATGTCACTCGAGGCACCCTAACAATGGAATTTGACGGTCACATTTATCAATTCAATATTTTTGATGCTACGAGATTTCCTGACTGCGATAACTCTATTTTTCCACTTGATTGTTTTGACTCTCTAGCGCAGGAGTTTCTCGAAATGCATGAACAAGATAAGCTCGGGACGACGATCACACGAAGTTTGGGGGAGGACTCATAGCTTTTGAGTTATTCTCTAACTGAACCGACTTGGGAGGATGAGATACGCGAGACAATGTCGGCCGTGCACGCACTTAATGCGAAACCAAAAGAAGAGGACGTGAACTTCATCAAACTTCCCGACTCACACGAGAAAGCCGTTCCATCCATAGTCAAGGCACCGGAGCTCGAACTCAAGGCCTTACCGGAACACTTAAAGTACATTTTCTTGGGCGATAACGAAACACTGCCTGTGATCATTTCATCTCGCTTGGACAACCTCCAAGAGGCATCACTGCGACAAGTACTCAAGGATAACAAGCAGGCAATCGGGTGGACCATAGCGGATTTGCGAGGGATAAGTCCTTCCATGTGTATGCACCGAATTTTACTCGAAGAGAATGCTGTACCATCTAGGGAACCCCAAAGACGACTGAATCCACCAATGATGGAAGTGGTAAAGAAGGAGATCCTCAAACTGCTTGATGTTGGGGTGATTTACCCCATTTCTGACAGTCGGTGGGTGAGTCCGACTCAAGTCATTCCGAAGAAGTCGGGGGTAACGGTGATCGAGAATCAGGAAGGCGAATTGGTTCCAACAAGGGTGCAAACGGGTTTGTGAGTTTGTATTGATTATCATAAGCTAAACGCCATGACTTGCAAGGACCATTTTCCTCTTCCATTTCTTGATCAAATGATTGAGAGGTTGGCGGGCCATTCATACTACTATTTTCTGGATGGCTACTCGGGATATTTTCAAATTCCTGTAGCACCCGAGGATCAAGAGAAGACTACCTTCACGTGTCCCTTCGGCACATTTGCCTATCGCCGCATGCCATTTGGACTTTGCAATGCACCGGCCACATTCCAACGATGTATGGTAAGTATCTTTTCGGAATACGTTGGCGAGATTATAGAGGTCTTTATGGATGATTTTAGCGTTTATGGAAATTCTTTTGAGGTATGTCTTGGAAACTTATCTTTAATTCTAAAACATTGTGTCGATACTAATCTTGTACTAAATTGGGAAAAATATCATCTTATGGTAGAACAAGGTATAGTTTTAGGACACATCGTTTCGTTAAAAGGAATAGAAGTCGATAAATCTAAGATTGATACCATAGCTGCGTTGCCTTACCCCGCCAATGTGCGGAAAGTTCGTTCTTTTCTTGGCCATGCAGGATTTTATAGGAGATTTATCAAGGACTTTTCGAAGATCGCTTCGCCACTTTGTAGGCTCTTGCAAAAAGACGTGGAATTTGAGGTCGATGACAACTGCAAGAAGGCCTTTGACACACTGAAGGAACGGCTGACCACTTCTCCAGTTATCCGAGCTCCGAGATGGGATCTACCCTTTGAGATAATGTGCGATGTGAGCGACTATGCTGTGGGAGCCGTGCTAGAGCAGAGGGTGGACAAGGCAACCCATGTGATCTATTATGCATCAAGGACCTTGAACCCGGCCCAAGAAAATTATACTACCACGGAGAAGGAGCTTCTAGCTGTTGTGTTTGCCCTTGAGAAGTTCCGTTCAAACATCATTAGATCAAAGGTGGTGGTTTTCAGTGATCACACGGCCCTACGACATCTACTTACAAAGAAGGAGACGAAGCCACGACTCATACGGTGGATTTTACTACTCCAAGAATTCGATTTGGAAATCAAGGACAAAAAGGGAGCCGAGAACACTGTGGCCGACCACCTTAGTAGATTAGTGCATGAGGGGAACGAGCTACAACTTGATGAGAGATTTCCGGATGAGCAACTACTTGCGGTTGAACACGTAGATCCATGGTATGCTGACTTGGTAAATTTTCTGGTTGCTCGTGTGTTTCCAACAGGGCTAACGAAAGCAAGGAGGGACAAGTTGAGGAGTGATGCGAAATATTATGTGTGGGACGATCCATACCTTTGGAGGCATTGTGCTGATCAAGTCATTCGAAGGTGTGTTCCCGAATCGGAGTTCCACGCTATTCTTTCATTTTGCCATTCTCATGCATGTGGAGGACACTTTAGATCGAAGAGAACTGCGCATAAGGTACTTGACAGTGGTTTTTATTGTCCATCCCTATTTCGAAATGCGTATGAATTTTGTAGGGCATGTGATAATTGTCAACGCACGGGGAACCTTTCACGGAGAAGTCAAATGCCCCAAGTGCCCATAATGGTTTGTGAAATCTTTGAAGTCTGGGGCATCGACTTTATGGGCCCCTTTCCTAATTCTTTCAAGAATGTTTATATTTTACTTGCGGTGGATTATGTCTCCAAGTGGGTGGAGGCGAAAGCCACCTTAACTAATGACTCGAAGGTCGTTGCACGTTTCATTAAGTCTTGGATCTTCTCAAGATTCGGGATCCCTCGAGCTATGGTAAGCGATCGTGGCACCCACTTTTGCAACAAAATGGTGGAAGCATTGCTCCGAAAGTACGGTGTTGCTCATGGGCTTTCTACGGCCTATCATCCTCAAACAAATGGACAAGCCGAAACTTCGAACCGAGAAATCAAGTCCATCTTGGAAAAGACCGTCAAAGCAAAACGTAAGGATTGGAGCATCAAACTGAAGGATGGACTGTGGGCGTATCGCACGGCGTTTAAAACACCAATTGGGATGTCTCCGTATCACCTCATTTTTGGGAAGCCATGTCACTTGCCGGTGGAGCTCCAACACAAGTCGTTTTGGGCCGTGCAGCAATGAAACTTTGATTTTGATGAAGCCGGGGCGCTAAGGAAGTTGCAACTACGAGAATTGGAGGAAATCCGAAACGAAGCGTTTGAAAATTCGCTAATCTATAAAGAGAAGACGAAAGCGTTTCATGACTTGAAGATTTCAAGGAAGGAGTTCGTAGTGGGCGAAAAAGTGCTACTTTTTCATTCTCACCTTAAGCTATTTCCCGGTAAGTTGCGTTCAAGGTGGGTTGGACCGTTTGTTGTCACCCACGCATTCCTGCATGGTGCAGTGGAAATTTTTAGCCCAAAGACGAACAAGACGTTCAAGGTGAATGGACACCAACTCAAACCGTATTATGAAGGGTTTCGCTCTGTTGATGAGGAACGAATGGAGTTGAAAGCACCACCTATGACTTGATCAAGGGAACAAGTCGAGCCAACGACTTTAAACAAAAGCGCTTGTTGGGAGGCAACCCAACGTTTACTTGTTTTCTTTTCTATTTTTCTTATTTTTCTTGCAGCTTTGGAGGCGATGTCTTGTTTTGGATGTGTGGGCCACTTTTCGAAGGACCGAGCGTCATGATCAATAGTACCAAGACCCTCGACAATTCCCCAGGTGATTTCTTTTCCTACTCTTTTCTCATGATATTATGATGTGCTTGTTCTTGTTTTGCATTCGCTTGAGGACAAGCAATGTTTAAGTTTGGGGGAGTGAGTTATTGTGGTTATATTAAGAAGTTTTGTACTAAAAATTTGATAAATTTTGACAATTTTTGTGATAAACACCGGGGGATTAAATGAAAAAGATTAAGAGTACTTGCTTGAATTGCCTTGACGAACTACGTTTCGGTTAAAATCTTTAGTCGTCATTTGATTTAGAGGTCAAAGATACGCATGTTAGTATTTTTGTGATTCATATGTGGGGCGTCAACTCTAGATTATTGCGTTATTGATATGTACTTGTGGGTGTCGTACTAAATGAGTTGTGTGGGGCCTTGAAGTTGGTGGTTGCGTGACGATATCTCGTTAGTAGAAACAGAAGTCAAATAAAATCTGGTTGGGGTATGCCGGCATGGTGAAAGTAGAAAATTGAAATATAAAAAAGAATTGAGGTGCCGAAATAGCTGCCTATCCGTATTTATCAAGTGCATTCGCTTACAAATTCCTAAGAGCGAAGTCCAACGAAGATGCTAGTAGCTCAACAATTCATGCACGTGCTCAAAAGGCGCATCACACTATCAAATTCTCAAAACATGGCGGAGGTGCACTCAACAAATCAAACACCCAATCAAGACAATCCTCCTATTCAGCACCGTATCATCATTATGAAGTCAAGGACGATAGTGCGGAGCTGCGGGCCTCAATTAAAAAAAATATAAATAAATAAATGGGAGAGGACGAGATATTTGATCGTAACCAATGATGGATAGAGCCAAACCATTGAGTAACGAGGGGGCACCATAGTGCATTGACATGATGTGTATAAAAAGGGGTTGCCGAGCTACCGGGATCACCTAGGCCAATACATGAAACGTCTAAGATTTCTAAAAATATAGTGGTGTCCAGAGTCCGAATAAATTCACTTGGGTAATTTGAGTGAGTTACTTATATTATGTTTGTCCTATGCTTTAATTCTTCATATTGCTTGAGGACAAGCAAGGTTTAAGTTTGGGGGATTTGATAAACGAAAAATTACACACTAATTGACGGTTTAATTCCGGTTATTTTAGGTGCTTAATATTATCATTTATGCTTATTTCTTGTACAATTGTTATTATGAGCAATCAAGCACCAATCGTATATTTCTTCTCTATTTTGCGGTATTAGGTGCTATATTTATCGAAGGATGTCTCACAAGGAAGTTGAGAGACAGGGATTGACGAATCGGCGAGAGAAAAATCAAGAATCGGGATGTTGCATCGATGCCGAGGATGGTTCGCGTCAGTCGACGCAATGTGCGGAGGGACGCCGAAGGCTGGCTCGCGTCAGTCGACGCCATGTCGACGCTCCGTTGACGCTCATGCTCTAAAGCGTCGATGTCGACGCCCATGAGTCGATGCTCATGCTCTGAAGCGTCGATGTCGACGCCCATGAGTCGACGCTCCGTCGACGCTCATGCTCTGAAGCGTCGATGTCGACGCCCATGAGTCGACGCTCTGTCGACGCTTATGCTCTGAAGCATCGGTGTCGACGCATGCAGGACGACGCACTTTGGACGACGCAGGCAGGTGATTCGCGTCGACGCCGAGGGCTTGTTCGCGTCAGTCGACGCTCCGTCGATGCCGACTCGGCTGCATTATTTTAGGAAGTATCTTGGGCGGCAAGAAAAATGAGTTCTATATAAACCCCGACCCTAATTCGTCCCAGAGGCATAATATAACATATCCTAGGGTTCTAAGAAGGTCCAGAGAGGTTCCAACTCGTTCCAAGTCATCCACACGCAAGGGAACTTGAAGATTGACGTTCCAAGACGCAAGATTCAAGTTCAACACATCATCTCTCCTATTTTATCAAGGATTATGTTTGTTTATCTGAACCTTTTCTTTTATTTTCTTTAACTCCATGAGTGAGTAAACTTATTATCTAGTTCTAGGGATGTTGAAACCCTCGTGAAACTATGTTTAATTGATTTATGCAATATTGTTTTTCGTTTGTCATATGCGATTGTTTGTGTTGTTTTATTTTCAATTTATGATTGCTTAATTCTTAATTTGGCTTGATCAMCTARATTAGGGATTGGTTATCTATTKCTAKAAATAGGATTGCTTCCCGTGTAATTATCATAATTACTATTTCTCTGAAGCAACTAATGATTGTAAATCGTTAGGGACAATACAACATAGGTTGAATGAACCGAGCTTATGCGTTTGTTGCCTAGATTAATCTATTTGCCTAATTATTAATGTTGTTGTTGGGTTGAACCTAGAGAGCTTATTCTAGGTTATTTAATAATTATATCCAATTAAAGAGCTTATTTTAATTGAGTACACACTAAGGGTAAATTCGAGTTGCAGAGCTTATTGCTACTTCGGGTTTTAGTCGCATGTGATGAATGGATTATGATATTGTGGTTGGTTAAATGAGTGAATCGAGGGTGGAAACTGAACTAGAACTAGGTCATTATTATTATTGAATTCTTCGTTAATTGCTCGTTTATTTTATTAGTTAAATTAATTCATAATTCCTTACCCCAATCATTTATTTAAATAAAATACGAATCATCACAATCTAACCACACTCCTCGTGGGTTCGACCCTTACTTATCGCTACTACTAGTTAGTGGAGAGAAGCTGAGGAAAATAAATATTTAATTTGACGCTTAACGACGGGCGGTCACTACACTAGGACACGGGGAATCCACGTCAAACATCAGGCGACGGGGAATCCACGACGAACAACAGGCGATGGTGAATGAATCGTCTCCTATTCCAAAATATTACTTCTGAAAATTTGGCGGGTTTTTGGAGTGGGAAATATGAAAATTTTGGACTGAAACTTATTTCAAAAACCTAATTTCAGGTATTGGGAGCAAAATTAGACATTTCAGAGGCTACGAACCATGCGGGTCTGAATCCCTCCTCGCACCCCTGCCGATGCCTATAATGATAAATTAGTTTAAGAGGATTAGAGCACGTGGCTACGAACCACGATGTCGGGGATTCAAATCCCTCCCTCTCCCACAAGCGTATTACCGAATTTCACGAGTATATGGATTGGTTGTACAAAAACAACCGATGCTCATAAGTTTTATCAGATAATTAAAGTCAGTTATTAGGAATAACCGTTGCCTATAATAGTAAATATTTTACAAATTTTGGCCCGTGTTCTGACCCCCACCTTCCTCCAAAATATCTTCTGTCCTTCTCAATTTTGGACAAAAGCAGACATTATCCCTCCCCTTCCCCACCTCTTCCTCCCCTCCACTTCCTCTCCAGTTCCAAAACCCTTACAAACCTCTACAAAGTCTTGAACAGAAAAATGGATATTCCCCAAGAAATCTTGATGGACATATTCTTACGCCTCCCTATGAAATCAGTAGCCAAGGAGGAAGATTACAAATTGTTAACAGAACCGGCCAAGTACTATGACGACTGCTCATGTTTCCATGTGGGTTCATTCCATCCGTGCACAGTCCAAGCCAAAGATTTCTATTCTCACTACTGAATTCGGGAAACTTACTATCAATGTTTCTCCATTGCAGAGAATCAGCCGGATGTCTTAGTTTTCCCTCCTTCTTCCTTCCTTCAGCATACCACTGCAAATTCCTCGCTTCCTTTGCTTTTGAAAACAACCATTTGAATCTAGGAATAACCGGAAGATAGTACAACACCTTGGCCGGAGGTCCTTCTTTATGTACAAGCCCACCATCATCACTGCCTGTTTTTTTATAGCGCGATTCCCCGCATTTTGTGCACTCCCGCAAATCCTTGAATTCATTCTAATACAATATGCAATCATTTGGACATGCATGTATCCTCTCGATCTCCAGACACAACGGGCACAACATTTTACTCGCCTCGTAGGTTGAAGTGGGAAGCTTGTTATCATCAGGAAACACATCTTTTAGAAGTGCTAGTAAACTCGAGAAACTCGTATCACTCCATCCACTCTTTGCCTTTTGGTTATATAGATTAATCATGAACGATAACTTTGTAAATTTGGTACATTTAGGGTACAACGATTTTCCAGCTTCAACAGATAATCTTTCAAATGCAGCAATATTATTGATATCACCTCCTATATCATGCAACATTTCATCTAATCAATCATTGTCTACATCCTCGTCGGTCTCTGTATTACCATCACTAGTATCATACATAGACGGAGCTGTCGAGTGAGATGTATTATCAGTCGGAGGTAAAGTCTCACCATGCCATATCCATCGTGAATAACCTTCTTTAAAACCACGACGTATCAAATGGCTCTTCAATTTGTCCGTAGTTTGAAATTGTCTAAGATTTTTGCAATCAACACAAGGACACACAATCGTTTCCCAAGCAGACTTAGCTTTATTCTGCATAGCAAATTTAATAAAACTTTCAATCCCTTGAATATATTCAAGTGTATTACGTCTACCATACATCCAACTTCGATCCATTATCCACCGCTACACAATTGAATTAAGAACTCAATAAAAAAAACTAACAAAGAAAAAAAAATTAATTTACCAGAAAACACCATATATATGCATGTATCTTTGTTCATAATTTTTTTCTTATTAATTACTGTTTTTTTATTATTCAGTTTTCTTGACAAAATATATATAGTGTTAGCTAGGTTCATATTATATTATAATTAACATTGGGATAAAGATCTCAACTAATTATAATTATTATTTTTATTATTATGTTAAGCAAACCAAAGTCGACTATCGAAAGACAAGTGTAGCTCCAATATTCACCAGTCATCTATTAGTTTAACTTATTTATTTAAGTATTATTTGCATTATCAGGACCTGCATTGTTCAGCAGGTCCCATTGACAATAAAATTCAGATATGGCCATCAATGAGTGAATTTTGTAAACATGCATAGTGAAATGCCTTAGGATGTACTATTTTAGTAGAACACTCTATATTTATGTGTATCAGTCAATTGAAATCTTGTGATAATTACATTACTATGTTATTAGGCTACACTTGTTTTACTTGATGTTTTATTAGGCGATTCACTTGTGAAATAAAAGATAACATGTATGAGTCAGCTGAACTTGTTTGTAATTTTTAGTCCTTAAAGTTCAAAACAAACCTAAATTTTATTTATTCCTTACTATTAAGTAGCACATAGTAATTAATTAAAAAACAGCAGACAGTAACTGAAAATAGTGATTTTTATTCCAATTAGCAAAAATAAAAAAAATTCACAAATGCAAAAAATAAAAATTACAAATGCATGAAAAAGAGAATCAAGCGTCGGCAGCCTTCCTTTTCGTCCCCGCCTGAGCACGACCCACATCATCATCATAAAACCGTGCACCAAGATTGGTGATGAGAATAGATTCGAGCTTGGAGATGGAGAGCACCACCTCACCCCAATGAGCATTTATAGTGCTCAAAATGTGGGTGAGTGATTCTAACTGGCCAGATATTTTTCGCTTGTCTGCGGAACGTTCTTCCTACATTTGTTTCATCAGCACGACAATTTGTTTTTCCTGAGTTTCCATTAGCTTGCGAAGCGGTCCCGAAATCGTGTTGTCATCCATTATTTGTGATGGAGATTAAATTTAAATTTTGCCAAAAGGGTGCAGTTTAGTTGTGAAGATTAATATTTTCCACAAATAGGGGTATTTATACAAGTTCAGTGCACCTCTTTGAATTCTCAATGCCTTTTCAACTTCCCGATGCATCGATGTCTTTTCAATTTCCAGTGTGTGAACAACACAATCGCTTGGAATTCTAGGTTAAACAAATGTTGATTCACGCCTTTTCAAATGTATATGCAGATAAATTATATGTAAAATAATAAATACATACCTTGAGCAGATCAATATGCAAAGAGATGGTGCACAAAGATGCTGCACAAAGAGGGAAAAATAAGATGATAGGTTTTCGTGGTTATTTCGAAAAATTCAATTGCAAATTCAATAGCAAAGATGAAAGATATTTGGGTAGATTTTTGAATTTCTGTTCATCAATTATAAATGTGAAGATTCAATTCAGAATCATGAGTTTTTCTTCACTAATTTTAAAAATGTCGTCATTTCATAGAAGACAGCAATTCACAATATGCATCGGTTGTTGAGCGAGAGACCGATGCATATTGTATGAGGCCAAAATCATTAGCATCGGTTTTGCAAATAAACCGATGATATTATTACCATATCTAGACTTTAATTTATTATATACATCGGGTTCAGTGAAAAACTGATGCTTAAAGTTTTGAAATTTCTAGGGGCCAAATTTTATTCACCTTTTTCCCGCGATGCGCGCGTAATTAAATTTGAATGGGCATTGGTTCTAATAAAAAAGCTGATGCTCGGATTTAGTTATAGACATCGGTTGTTTTACATGAACCGATGCTATTATATTTAAAGAAATTTTTGGAATTTTTTTATTATTATAGGCATCGGTTGATTTACAACAACCGATGCTATTAATATTTTTTGGATTATATAGGCATCGGTTGTTTGACCACGACTGATGTCTATTTATTTTAATGAAAATTTTAGGTTATTTTTTTATTATACGCATCGGTTGTTTTACAACAACCGATGCTATTAATATATAGGCATCGGTTGTTGTAAAACAACCGATGCGTATAACTTTTATTTATTACAAAAAAAATCACGCGACTATAGGCATCGGTTTCTGGATTAAAATCGATGCATATAATTTTTTTAATTATAAAAAAGACCCCACGCATAAATAGGCATCGGTTGTTGACAACAACCGATGCCTATAACCCTGTTCCGGTGGCCTTTTTTGTAGTAGTGACTGGGTCTGCAGTCGAGACTGGGTTACCCAGTGTCGACTGCCTAAATCGACTGCTTGTCAGAGAGGGTGCCCAAAATCCTATTTTCGGAAGGAAACTTCTTCTCCAAGTCCTGGAAACTTATATGTACCTTCCATACTTCATCAAAAATGAATTATTGGAGATTCATAGGTTTCTAAGGCATCAATAGGAGTCCAAATCCTTCCTCCATTCAAGAGATTGAAGATTGAAGATTCAAGATTCAAGATCTAAGCTTTCTTTTCCCTTCTTATTCTAGAACTATGTTTTTCTTATTTATTTTTCTTTTGTTATTTCATGAACTCCATGAGTGAGTAGTTGTTGATTCTAGTCCTTGTGATGTTGAAACCCTCATGAGATTATGTTTTTATTAATTCTCATGGTATTTATTTTGTTCTTCATATGAGATTGCTTGTTTTATTCTGTTTACATGACATGATTGCATAATTTCTGATTTCGATTGGTCACATGATTGGTTGTCAATTGCTAGAAATAGAGCGGATTCCCATGTAATCGTCGTCGTTTCTCTTTCACTTGTAGCAACTAATGGTCACGCATCATTAGGGATAACACAACATAAGTTAAATGAACCGAGCTTATGAGTTTATTGCTTAGATTAGCCTATTTGCCTGGTTTCTAATGCTGTTATTGGATTAGATTTAGAGAGCTTATTCTAGGTTGTTCATTAATTATGTTTAATTGAAGAGCTTGTTTTGATTAAATATTCGGTAAAGGCAAATCCGAGTAGCAGAGCTTGTTGCTATTTAGGGCTTTTGGTTTCATTTGATGAGTGAATTATGATATTACAATTGGTTAGATGAATCGATCGAGGGTGGAAACTGAACTTGGACTGGAGTCTTATTATTATTATTAGTTTCATATTAATTATCTTACATGTTTTTTTTGGTTTATTTTATTCTCTCTCTTATTTATTTAGGTTATTTATTTCTCATTAGTTAGTTCATTATCTCTTTACCCCCTTTTTATTATTTTAAATACGAATAATCACAAATCAATCCTCACTCCTCATGGGATCGACCCTTGCTTACCGCTTCTACTAGTTAGTGTAGGAAAGTCAAGGAAAAATATAAATATTAAATTTTACCGTATAACGACGCGCAGTCAAATTTTGGTGCCGTTGCCGGGGAGTGGCGTGTATTAAGTTGTGATTTTTACGTATTTAGTATATTAATTCAAAAAAAAGTAATAAGTTTGAAATCCATTGATTTTCTTTTTAGATCTTGTGACTATGGCAGGAGGTGGAGAACGCACATTGAAGGAGCTACCAAGTCCGGATCTTCCACAACAACAGATTTGCATCACATTTCCAACCATGGATGATGCTACATTCGAATTGAGATCCGGCTTAATCTACCATCTACATTCGCTCCATGGATTAGATGGCAAAGATCCGCATAAGCATTTAAAGGAATTTCATGTTATATGCACGAGCATGAAGCCTGTCGAAGTAACTAACGAACAAATCAAATTACGGGCATTTCCATTTTCATTGAAGGGTCTAGCCAAAGATTGACTCAATTACTTGCCATGGGGCTCCATCACCACGTGGGGAGCGTTAGAGAGGATATTTTCGCAGAGATACTTTCCCACGTCGCGAGTGGCAAACCTTCGTAAGGACATCTTTGCAGCAAGACAGTTACAAGGGGAGACATTGCATGAGTATTGGGAGCGATTCAAGAGACTCGTCGCTAGTTGCCCTCAGCATCAAATGGGAGAGGAATTATACAATGTTTTTATGAAGGTCTCTGTCTCACGAATAGAAACATGATAGATGCGGCGAGCGAAGGTACACTCATGGATAGGACACCGACGGAAGCAAAGGAGTTGATATCAAACATGGCAGCAAATTTCTAATAATTCGGCAGCCGTGATGTTCCCTTGAAGTCGGTTAATGAGGCAGGCGTTGGTTCATTGCAAGCTCAATTAAATAATTTGACATATGTGATCACTAAGTTGGCTACGGGAGGGATCCCTCAGGTTCGACCACGTGTACTATGTCAATTGGATCATGTCACCGACGACTGCCCAACACTAGAAGCTAAGATTGAAATGAATGCTTATATGGTGGGGACTGGAAACTGGCAAGAGAGGGAATACGACCCATACTCCAATACTTACAACCCATGCTGGAGACACCACCCGAATTTAGCTATCGAAATAAGCAAGGGTATTCCTTCGGAGATCAAAATCAGATGGCACCTTCGAACTTTCAAAGGGGGCAAAAATCTTCAAGACAGTACAATACCCCTCCTGCTGCAAAAGAGACGTCCCCATCTCTCGAGGAGATGGTGAAAGCCATGGCATCGAACACCTTGAAGCTTCAGCAAAAAATGGATGAATACCAACACGAAATGAATGAACACCAACACAAAATGGACGAATATCATCACGACACGAGATCTAGTATAAAGAACCTTGAGATTCAAGTGAGTCAGATGGCAGACCGTATAAACCTGCTGGATGCATAAACAGACCGATTGCACTTTAAATATGAGGAACATATGGAGAAAGTAAGTGCCATCATGCTACAATTTGGGGAGAAATTCGAAGCTCCAGAAAATCTAGCACTTGAATTGGAGGATGGAAATGAGAGGGAGAACGGAGAAACAAAGCAAACACACCACTACAAAAAAATAACAATTTTCCGAGGGAAAAATAAAGGGACTACAAATTACCTTGGTTTTTTCCAAGGGGAAAATATTCCCTCGGAATATTCCTCAAAAATACGGCGCCACTATTTGCCACCATAATTACCGAAGGGAAAACCGAGGGATTTCTGAGGGAAATTTTTCCGAGGGAACATAGCCCTCGGAAATTCCGAGGGAAATAAATATCCCTCAAAAATTTATTATTTTTATTTTTTAAAAAATTACAAAGAACCGAGGGGAGGGTTTTCCCTCGGTTTAAAACCGAGGGAATAGTGATCCCTCGGTTTTTTATTTTTTAAAAAATTCAACCAAAACCGAGGGAATGTCTAATCCCTCGGTTTCAAACCCGAAAAGGTATTCCCTCGGTTAAACCGAGGGAAAGGGTATCCCCTTGATTTAAAACCGAGGGATTCACATTCCCTCGTAAATTTCAGTTTTTTTAAAAAATAGAAAAAAATAAAAAAATCGTAAAAATGAAACCAATCCTATTATCTTTGGCACGTGGGGTGGTTTTGACCCGATTTTGATCGAAAAATACCAACGAGCACTTGCATATCCAAAAAAATAGAAAAATTAATTATATTATTTATTTAGATACCTCTCCCCCTAAACTATTTAAATCCCTTTTATTAGGATTTGATGATTATTTTTTGGGTTTTTTCTTTTGCAGATGGACAGTGCGATTGAGAAATGGAGAGAAAGCAAATTATGCGTAAGAAAATGTGGGCGGCAAAACTTTTCATTTTCCCTACAATATTGTAGTGTAATGTTCAGATGGATTATGTTGCTACAGCCCAGTTTTAGATTTCCTTTTCCAAAAAACCCTTTTCCATCTTCATCAAACTCAAAGCCCCCTCCTTTTTTTATCTTCTTTTTCTTTTTTTTTCCTCCATCTCCCTACTTTTGTTACTCTGCATATGCAAAAGGAGGGACAATTTATTGAGGCCTTCTTGGAAAAGTTTTCAAGAATTTTCATTTCAGACTGGCCGGTAAAGTGCCCTTTATTTATTTTATTTCTTCGATCCTTTTGTTGAATTATGTATTAAAATTGCATGTTTACCAAGTTCCAAATATGTTTAGGATAAGCAAGTGAGTTGAAAACCCATTTGAAGAAATAATTTTTGATGAGTTCATCAGATTCTAAGAGATCGGTTTCCACAAGCTCACCCACTTCAGAATTGATCAGACTCATTAAGTACTCATTTCACGACCGGGGTGGGGAGGGGTGCACCTCGGCGTCGTGGAACCAAGGGGGTCGGGCGTCGATCGTTTAGTAGGCGTTTTCTATTTTTTTTCGAATTTAGATGAAAAATGGAAAAAAAAAAACTCGAAAAAAGTAGAAAAAATAGTAAAAAATAGAAAAAAAATCCAAAAAATTACGATCGGGGCGGGGAATGGTGCGCTCGGCGTCCCGGATACAAATCCTATTTTTTTTTAATTTTTTTCAATTTTTTTCGATTTTTTTTTAAATTTAAAGATTTCCGAGGGAAATAGAATTCCCTCGGTTTTAAACCGAGGGAATATAGATTCCCTCGGAAATTTTTAATTTATTTAAAAAAAAATATTTTAAGAACCGAGGGGGATTAATTCCCTCGGTTTTCCGAGGGGCTTTTTTCCCTTGGAATTGTTGCCCTAATTTTAACAAGCGGTCTCTTCACTTTGCGCAGCACAGAAAGAAGGAAAAAGCACAGCACAGAAAGAAGGAAAAAAAGAAGGAACTGCAGCCGCCGTCGACCTCCACCGCCGCCAGCGTCGTCGAGCCACTGCAGCTACCGTCGCCCACCGTTCACCGCCATCGTCGTACCACCGCCCGTCGTCTGGGAGAACTGCTGTGGCCGCCTTCATCATCGTCGCACCACTTCCGTCGCCACCCTTCGCCACCTTCGCCAGCCTCCGTCGCCAAAAGGTAAGTTGTTTCTTCATCTGCAAATATTCAAGTTTTAAGGTCGGTAAAGTTATCGATTTCGTAGTTATGCTTTATTTTATTTGCCTATAATTGTTTTTATTTATTTTTCCCGGATTCTGGGTTCATCATCTCTAGTTACGTTTCCAAGTATACTGTATTTGTGTGAAAGAATTTTGTTAGATAGGATTGGTTTTTTCTCATCCTTAACTGAAATCTGCCTTCTTTTTTCATGGGATTATTTATGCTTGCTATTGTGTGTAATTTTGATGTGGGTTTGGTGGAAATTGTGATTTTGATAAATATAAATGGTTTTTTTTTTGTTGGTTTGGTGGGACGAGGGGGAGATTGATCTGGCTTTAGTGTTTAACATATTTCTCTCTGTACTTTTAGTAAATTGTTGTTTGGGTGTATCAGGTTTGCTGTTTTCTTCAAATAAATTTAAAAAAGAAAAAATAGAATAAACTTGTTGTATTGTGTTTTTAGATCATTTTTAGTCTTTCGGGGCTAATGATTTAAAAGTTTCTGAAATTTGGATGATCAAAATTTGAGATGTCAATTTAAGAATAATCAAATAATTAGGGTTCAATTTAGGAATAATTATATAATTAGGGTTTATTTAGTAATAATTAAATAATTAGGGTTTAATTTGGAAATAATTACATAATTAGGGTTGAATTCAAGAATAATTACATAATTAGGGTTCAATTTACTAATAATTACATAATTAGGGTTCAATTTAGTACTAAATAAATAATTAGGGTTTAATTTGGAAATAATTACATATTTAGGGTTCAATTTAGGAATAACCAATTAATTAGAGTTCAATTTAGAAATAATTACATAATTAGGGTTCAATTTAGTAATAATTACATAATTAGGGTTCAATTTAGAAATAATTATACGATTATGGTTCAATTTTGGGGGCAAATTATATTGTGATATATTCATGTATGCACCCATTATATTGTATATATATTGTTCATGCATGGGAGGCCGTGGTGATCGGATGTGGTTTAATTTTGTTTATATATATTATTGTCATTGGTGTTGTTGGTTGTATACCGTCGGATGTTGACGTGGGTTACAGCCCCGGCCGGGAGGTGTTGTCCCTCCAATAGCGGGTTTTCAAATTTTTTTTTCTAAAAACGTGATAGGGTGTCACGTGATTTTATTTAAGTTTTCAAAATATTTTTCAAAAATGTGACGGTGGTTAGGGCTATAAACGAGACGAGCCGAGTCGAGTTTAGAGAATTTAAGCTTACTCGTTTATTATCGAGCTCGAACTCGAGCTTTTTTTAACGAACATATCGATGACTCGCGAGCTTTTTCGAGTTTAATCGAGCCTAAACGAGCTCAAAAGATATTAATTATTAATTAAATTATCTTTACTTTATTAAAAAAATAAAATAAATATTTTTTAAAGTATATAATACACCTGCTAAGATACGTAACAAATAAATTTTTATATATATTTCTATATTTTTCATATGAACAAGTATAAAAATCATAATTAAAATTAAATTATTAATTTAATTTATACGAGTTTAATAATGAACTCACTCTATAACTCACTAACGAACCCGCTCACGAGCTAACGAGCCGAATACCATGAATTTAGAGTTTGCTCATTTATTAAACGAGCCTTTTTAAACAAGCTCGAGCGAGCTTTTATCGAGTCGGGTAGCGAATGGCTCACGAACTGTTTGGCTCATTTACACCCCTAACGGTGGTAACTGCTTATTTGGAACCTTGGCGAAGTGACGCGATGCATATAGACCACTTGTTTGACAATTAAAATCATATAGAAAAATCTAAAACTAAGTTTCGAATTATTCCAATATTTCTTAGACTCGTTTGAGATTTAGTATCAAATATAGAGTTTGAAACTAAATTTCGAATTGTCCCATTTTTGGACAGTTTGAGAATGTGACTTGTAGTATGGTTATCTTATGTGTATGTTTTTTTTTTAGTTTTGAAATTTTGGTTTTTGCATCTCTCTCATTTTTCTCGGGTGCACTGAAATATATGTGCACTACGAGAACTGAGGGGAGATGCTGCCGAAATTTTGAACCTAAGAAAAATGCATATTTTAAGATAATACATACTACTAAATGTCACGTTATTAAATGGGATAGGAGTCTTACCAATTATAACTCGAATTACCCATTCTTCTCGTAATACTGTCGAAATTCGGCCACCTTCTTTAATTCTATAACTCGTATTTTGTAAAATATTCGTATTATTATCTAATGATTTTATCAGATGCCGTTGTCTCGAGTTTTCGGTAGCGTGGGTCGATTAGATACTCCTTCGGCTAATCGTTTAGCTGATTTCGACACCAACTACATGAGTCTCGATTTTGATCATTCAGCGCAGACACCGACGACGACGTTGCATACACCATCACAGACCCCATTCGATGCGGGTACATCACAGCCCCCGTCACGACGGTAGTTGGTCCCACCGCGGAGGGGTATGACTCAGGTTTATGTTGCAGGGAAGAAGTAAGTAAATCAATTATTTTAATATTGTAATTATCATTATGATTAAGTTTTATTCGTAACAAAATAAAAACACAATTGAATACAGGCTGCACAGCAGACAGGGCAAGGTGTCCACTATACTCCGGGTGATCTTTGAGAAGGATCTCCATCCCTCCGGGTGGTGCTACAAGGCGGTCCCTCAGGAGACTAAGGAGTTCTAGTGGGAGATGTTTAAGGTAATTATTATTTTATGTCCAAATTTGTTAATATTTACCGTAAATACACAATCATATGTATCAATTGAATTGTAATTATTGTTTTATTTTGCAGGAGGTTTGTTATTGGGACCCGGAGGAGTATAATGATCAGCATATACATACTGTATTTTTTCCGATGATCGGGGAGCTTTACGGGAGGCAGCTTAACGAGTATAAGCAGTATATTGCCTCCCATGGTGGTAAGCTGCCGGACTGCCTCCCCAAGGAGGTCTATAGGTAAACGGTTATGTTATATGTTTTCTTATTAAATTAGAATTTTTTATTTATAATATATAATTTATACCATCTTATATATCATGCATCTCAACTATGGTTTGGAAGGTTGAGTGGGATAAGTCCGAGAACAAGGCCAAATCCGAGCAGTGCAGCCGGAACAGGAGGAGCGAGCCTGCTGGGCCGGGTACTGGGATGTCGAAGCCGGAGGGGAGTAGCGAGGTTGACCAGGACCGGGTTTTCCTCGGCGTCGTCGGGTCAAGCAAGGGACGACAACGGCACCGACGCGTATGGGAAGGTGGTGGCTGCTACGAAGGGTTTATTTAAGGGCCGCTCTTCTTCCACCTCTTCCCAGGCTGATAGGACCCACGTTAGAGAGCTCGAGGCGCAGGTCCAAGCTCAGAGGGTGGAGCTCGAGGCGATGCAGCAGCAATACGCCGAGGAAAAGCGACAACGTGCGGAGGAGTGCCGGCAGCAGGAGGAGTTTCAGGCGCGGATGGATGCCAAGATGGCTGAAATGTATGCTCGTTTCTAGTAGTACCCCCCTCCCCATCAGCAGTAGCCCCCTCCCCATCCATAGGACAATTTAATTTTTATATAAACTTTGTTACTGTGTCAAACGCATTTATAATTCTTAAATTTTCAAATATTTTTATAATAATTGGTTTATTTATTTGTCTTTTCATTAATAAAAATTTTCAAGTTTTTGGGAATTTTAATAACTGAACAGGAATTAAAATTAAAGTTGAAAATTAAAAATTATTAAAAAAAATTAAAACCGAGGGGACAATCCCTCGGTAATCCCTCGGAAAAGTCAAAAAATTTATTTAAAAAAAAATAAAAACTGAGGGAATATTCCTTCGGAAATCCCTCGGGAAAAAAAAACTGAGGGAACAGTCTACCCTCGGAATACCGAGGGAAAATACAGCCCTCGGTTTTTTCGAGGGAACTTATTCCCTCGGTATTCCGAGGGAATTCTCCCCTCGGTTTTCTGAGGAAAACATTCCCTCGGTACCCTCGGAAAAACCGAGGGTACTTGCCCTCGGTATACCGAGGGGTGCGTTCCCTCAGTATTCCCTCGGTTTTTCCAAGGGTTGCTCGGAGATTTTTTCGAGGGAATTTTTTCCTTGGAAATTCCCTCGGTTTACAATTTTTGAGGGAATTATTCCCTCGAAAAAATTTACCGAGGAAGGTATTTCCGAGGGAATTTTTCCCTTGATTTTGCCCAAAACCGAGGGATTTTGCCTCAAAACCGAGGGAAAAATCCCTCGAAAATCTACTTTTTTTTTGCCTGGGCCTACAAATGAAGTCCTTAATTCCAATCGTTTTTCCTATCAAAGCCGAGCCACTGAAATTTCCATCATGGATTATGCACGAAGTGACGGAGGACATGGAGAAGCATAAGCTAGAAGTTTTTACAAAGGTAGAGACTAATATCCCTCCACCTGAGGTGATGGGAGAAACTGTTTTTGTCAGATTCTATGAGAAGTCACCACAAATTCGAAGAGATCCGGTTGAGCAACTAGTTTTGAAACGAGCGAGGTTTACGGAGGGTGAAGTCATGAAAATTCCATTTACTTTGAGACCTCCACCGAAACCCTTTTGTACTGATAAATAGGGGGTATCACATCGAGCCAATGACGTTAACAAAAGGCACTTGTTGGGAGGCAACCCAATGTTTACATTATTATTTTTTCGATTTTATTTTATTTCAATTTCGCAGTTGAAGGGAGAGAAAGATTTGGTTGAAGAATTTTGAAGATTAGGCCTATCTTGTGAAGGAAGACCATCATGGTTGTTCGGGACCGAGAACTTCTCGCTATTTACCCGGGTGATTTCTCTTCATACTCTTCCCTCATATTAATGTGATTTGCTTGTTCTGTTTTTGTGTTCGCTTGAGGACAGGCTAAAGTTTAAGTTTGGGGGAGTTGGGAGTTAGTGGTATATGATGTGTGTGGTGCTGAGAATTTTAAAATTTTAAATTTTTGCAATAATAATCTGAGAGTTGATTTATAATATTAATAGTACTTGCTTGCATTGCTTGGGTGAACAATGTTTCGGTTAAAGTCTTTAGGCATCATTTAATTTAGGAGTCAAGAGCATGATTGTTAGTACTTCTGTGATTCAATTGTGGGGCGTCAATTCTAGATTGTTGCGTTGTTGAGGTGTCCTTGTGGTTGCCATACTCAATATAAGTTTGTGTGGGGCCTTGAAGTTGACGGTTATGTGAGAATATCTCATTAGTCGAAATAGAAGTTGTTCAAGTCCGGTTGGGGTATACGGCAAGGCGTAGTCAAAAATTGAAAATCTTTTTTAAAGAAGATTGAGGTGCTGAAACAGCTACCTGTCTGTGTTTACCAGGTGCGTTTGGCTCATATTACGGCTGATTTTCAACGAAGACACACTCAGCGGCCCAAAACAAATTCACGCACATACTCAAGTGGCGCGTCTTAATCGAAATTCCAATGAAGCTGAACAAATCAAATGCTTAACTAAGACGATCCTCCTATCCAGCGCCTCATCATAATTATCAAGCCAAGAACGGTAGTGCGGAGCTGCAGGCCTCAATAAAAAAATAGAATAAATAAATAAATGGGTGGACAAGATATTTGATCGCAACTAACAATGGATAGAGTCAAAACATCGAATAGCAAAGGAGGCACCATAGTACACTGACACGGTGTACTCGAAAAGGGGTTGCCAACCTACTAGGATCACTTTAATCGATGCTTGAAACACTTGCGATCTCTAGAAATATAAGGGTGTCTAGAGTCCGGATGAGTTCTTTTGAGCAATGCGAGTGACTTACTTGTGCGAAAGTGTGAGGATCTGAGCGTAATGATCATTTATTTTCTTGATGTTGTGTGTTTTGTGCTTTAATTCTATATTTCTTGAGGACAATCAATGATTTAAGTTTGGGGGAATTTGATATGCGAGAAGTTATGCGATATTTCATGATCTAAAATTATACTTTTATGCGTTTTCGTTGTATCATATATGTTTATTTATTGCATATATATTCTTGAGGATGGATGAGTATCAATTGCATATTTTTCATTTATTTTGCAGTATTTTGTGCTCAATTGGTGTGACGATGATCGTCGGATGGTTCGTGGAGTGATTTCGGCAAAAAAAAAAAGTGATGCAGAACGACACGACGCTGACACGCTGACACTGGGTCTGCAGTCGACACAGGGTTAGCCAGTGTCTACTACCTAAATCGACGCTTGTCAGAGAGGGTTAACGGTTGCGTAAGACACTGGGTCTACAGTCGACACTGGGTTACCCATCCGCCTAAATCGACTGCTTGTCAGAGAACGGGCCCAGATTTTTGGAAAGAAACTTCTTCTCCAAGTCTTGGAAGCTTATATATACCTTTCATACTTCATCAAAAATGAATTATTGGAGATTCCTAGGGTTCTAAGGCATCAATAGGAGTCCAAATCCTTCCTCCATTCAAGAGATTGGAGATTGAAGATTCAAGATTCAAGATCTAAGTTTTCTTTTCCCTTCTTATTCTAGAACTATATTTATTTATTTATTTTTCTTTTGTTATTCATGAACTCCATGTGTGAGTAGTTGTTGATTCCAGTCCTTGTGACATTGAAACCGTCGTGAGATTATGTTTTAATTAAAGGGAAAAATATTTTTTGCAACCTGTACTATATGCCTTTTCACGCTTTGCAACCAATGTTTCTTTCGTTATCAATTGCAACCTGTACTATAATTTTGCAATTATTTTTTCACCCCAAACTATTGCATTTTTGCAAGCAAATAAAGCGTAATTGCAAAATGTGCCCCCTAAAATAAAGCGTGAAAAATAATCACGCTTTGAATGTTGATCCAGATGCGAGGTCAGTTAGGCAAAAGAGGAGACACTTTGGGGCAGAACTAGACAAGGTAATTGAGGAAGAGGTGAAGAAATTGTTAAAGGCAGGGCATATTCGGGAGATACAGTTCCCTGAATACTTATCTAATGTTGTGATGGTGCCCAAACCCGAGAATAAGTAGAGGATGTGTGTAGATTTTTGTGATTTGAACAAGGCATGCCCGAAGGATCATTACCCATTGCCGCGAATCGATCAGTTGGTAGACTCTACTTCGGGCTTTGAGCTGCTCAGTATGATGGATGCATCACAAGGATACCATCAAATCCCCTTCGTGAAAGAATATCAACCCAAGGTGAGCTCTGTTACCTCCACAGGCACTTACTACTTTTTATCTATGTCGTTTGGGTTGAAGAATGCAGGAGCGACCTATCAGATACTGGTGGATAAAATGTTTAAAGACCCGTTGGGGTCATCACGGAGGTTTATGTAGATGATATGCTGGTGAAGAGAAAGAGAGCAGAATCACATGTGGAAGACTTGCGGAAAGCCTTTGGTATACTCAGACAATATGGGATGAAGTTCAATCCAAAAAAGTGTTCGTTTGGGGTGCGATCTGGGAAGTTTCTGGGATATATGGTGACAGAATGAGGTTTTGAGGTGAATCCAGAAAAAGTACGAGCTTTGTTGGAGATGCCACATTCGCGCACAGTACGCGACGTACAGGTTTTAACGGGTCGGATTGCAGGGCTGAGTCGTTTTATCTCCAGGTCGGCGGAGAAGGGGGTGCCTTTCTTCAAGACGCTAGGGAAGGGATCCAAGTTTGAATGGACACAAGAAGCTGTAGAAGCTTTTGAAAAACTCAAAGAATACCCGGCCGAAATTCCATTATTAACTAAGCCAATGCTGGGAGAGGATTTGATCTTTAAACCATAATTTGTCGGCACCCCAGAAGATAACCCATACTAGCCCGCTAAGACCCAAAACTATAAAGTCCAACACTCAACGCCGAGCTACCACTCATAACCGAACTGGTATAATAATATTTGCATCATAAGAGCTCGCCTCTCCTAAAGAATAGCTCCTAAAGGAGAGAACACCATAAATCCATAAATCCATCCATAATAATTAGTGATGAGAGAATTATTCGTAAAGAGAGAATAATATATGCTCCATGATCCATGATAAAGGGAGAAAGATATAGAGGGTCGAAGAGAGAAGGCCAGAGAGAGAGAGAGAGAGAGAGCCTGAGATGATATGATATATGAAATAAGGGCTTGAACCCCCTATTTATAAGATTATTGAAACTTGTTCACCAATCAATATGATTCTTTCATAAGGTGGGACTAATTCTCCTAATTATACCCAAATCTCCATAATTAGGAAATTCCTCATATTAGGATTTTTACTTCCCATAATTCTATAATAACCATAAAACCTCATTACCATATATGTCGTGACCTAGAACTTCCATCCTTTCGTTACTTTCTTACCATATATAACCAAGCCGACAGTTTGTACCGTATCAGCTAGTCCTCCATATTTTGGCTGATTGAGGTATGAAATCAGATAGAATATATAAGAAGTAAAAAAAAAAAGCCATAAATTATTTATTCAACCCAAAACAGATCAGTCAAAAGGAATCACTTCATACCACAAAATAACACGGGACATAAGAAAGAAAAGCAAAAGAGAAAAATAACATACAAGATCTACAAAAAGTATTAAAAAGACGACAAAAGTTACAAAAATGCAAAATAAGGAAATATGGGACAAAATACGACTAAAGCACACACGTCAAGATACAAAAACATACAAAAATCACACACAAATATGTACAAATCAGCGATTTACATGTATAAAAACCCCCATTTTTATATTTTTAATAGTGATTAACTTTTAAAGCGTCACTATAAAGCGACACTAATCAATTTTTTTGTACTAGTGTTGTCGTAGTCTTATTTTAATACAAGGTGATATGATAACAAAATTTAACCAGACGACATACTTAATAAATAATATTATTCCTAAACGAGGAATATATAACAAAGTTTAAACACACATCAAGTATCAAAGCTTATAAATAATTTACTAAATGCAAAAGTCGGTCTTCAGACATTTGTAAGTTGAGCGTGACATGCCCAATGTTCGTATCTTTGGCACAAGTTCATCTATAAAATATATAATAAAGTAATTCTTGAGGCCTTCGATAGTTATCACAATAAGATATAACTCTCATAAATACTTCACTCCGAAACTAATATGTTGCACATGTGATAACAGCTCTTAACCGAAGAGTAGCGACACAGAAAACTAGACAGCAGCACACGATAGTGTGCAACTATCGCACTTTGAACATAACTTCTTCTAGAAGATAGATATTAAAGTGGCTCTTGTACCTATAGAAAGTTAAGAGACATAAGCACAACTATTGTGAAGACGTCAAAAACAAGCGAGCACTACAAGGGTGAGATTAGCTTATAACCGAAGCTAGACATAAGTACTAAGCAGTGAACAATTATATTTTAAACATAACTTTTACTATAAAATTTATATTTGGTTAGTTCTTGCAGCTACGGACAGATAAGACACATATCTACAAATTTTGTGAAGATACTCAACACAACAAATTAATTAAGAGGGTGAAAATGACTAATGAAATGACTGGCCGAAACATGACAGTTTGAGGGCCTGGTTCCTTAATGTTACAACTTCTCATAAGTCATCTCCTAACAATCCACAAACATAAACACACAGTTCTATATATTGACAACATAACCCATCAACCAATTTAATTCTAATCTCAAATAGATCACATATAATCAATGACCATGCACTAAGATATCAAAAACGCATATAAGTATGTCCCAATTAAAATCCTCAAACTTCTCAATTAAGAAAGTTTTACTCATTTGCTTGACGAGATACTTATATATAACTAGACGCATGAATTCTCCAACAACCAACTTGATGGCATTCTACCAAAAGCTATGGATTTGGAGTAGGTTATTGAAATAGCTGTCTTGACCGTCAAATTCTAATGGAGGTAGAGTTCGGTCATCACCGACGATTTCACAGCGGCTCAACCATGGCCAGCAGAGAAGAGAAAACAGTGGCGATGGTGGTGTACGAAAATGATAAAGAAAAAAGAGGAAAATAAAATAAGATAAGAAATTAAAAGAAATAAGTTTGCTGGGAAATTGTGATTTCCAGTGAACAAAACAGCGGCAGCCGATGACGCCGACAATGGTAGACGGTGGTCTATGGTGGTGGATGATCGAAGTTGGGCAGATAAATAGAGTGGGGTTGAGAGAATGTGTTTAGTGAGAGAACTGGTTTTTACAAATGAACCTCTTGATAGTAACCTTAAGTAGTGAGGCTCATGGGTTGGGCTAATAATTTGGATTTACTATGGGGAGACATTAAAGTTTGGACTTTATGAAAACTGAAAATATAGAAAGGGTTAGTCCAACTAATTATGATATAAGTTAGGAAGGCATTGGTCCGGGTAAATCATGAGATAAAATAAACTCGGATCTAAGTCCAAACATACATAATTACACAAGTTTATCAAAGATACTATCATGTTCTAATATCATAATCAAGTATAAATCAAGGATATGTATAATATTCAAACAAATTAATAAAATTCAATATATGTAAGTCATACAATTAACTATCTCATTAAAATATTATAGTACATAGTAATACGGGGCTTCTCATATATATAGAGGTGACTCCAAATGAGAAATAATTTTTCTATTTGGAAACCTAGGAACTCGCTATATTATATAATATGTGATGTTATTTATGAGTCATGTGCTAATTAAGATAATAGTAAACTTCAATGGAATACAAAAATATTAATGTACTAGTGTGAAAGCCCGCGAAAATCGCGGGCAAATATAAAAAATGTAAAATAGATGGAATTTATCAAAAAAATAATTAAGAATGTGGATTATTATATCAAAAAGAAAAAAATATTGTTCATTTTATATTTTGAAAATCTCATGCTACATTAGTTGTTTTGTTTAAAATGATATCATTTTCGTCGCAACAAATAATTTCCAACCCTTTATACTCTTAACTATTAATATTGTGAAATAAAGATGACTTGTGCATTGTACGCGAGTTTTATAATGATACTTTGAAAGATTTGTGATAGATATAAAAATAAAATAAAAAATCTTAAAGTATGATTGTATTTTAAACTTATGTGGCGTCTCGTTCCAATATAAAAATTGTTCAACTTCTGGTATATTTCTATTTAAATTACATCATTTTTCATGATGAAGAGTGTTCGAGTGCATTTATACATGCAATCCACGAGATTAGTTGTTAAATATAGCAAATTACCCTTAATAGTTCAGGTTTGAACCCAATGAAAATCGTAATTTTGTGAAAATATTAAGGACCCCTTGAGGGATATCAAATATATATTTATAAGGTTATCATATTCATTTGAGAGATGAAAAATATAATTAAGATCGAGCTTCTTGTAAATTCTGAAATTATGAGGATTATTGTAATTTCTTGTAAATTCTGAAATTCTTGTAAACTCCGAAAATATAATTAAGACCGAAATACTACGTCGTTCTAAGAATATATATATATGCAGTTTAACCCTATGAGAATTATAATTTTTTAATTTTATGAATTAGTATATATTTGGTGTGAATATATTAGTTTAAGTATATAGTTTATTAATATGAGGAATAATTACGAAACAAAAATGTGAGAATTTTATTCTTACCAGTTATATATTTGATACAATAATTAATTATGTTAAATATATTTTCCCATTTATACTTCAATTACCAAATGTGTAGTAATTATGAGGGTAGTGTGATTTGATATGTAATTAGTTGTATAATATATTTTTGAATAATTTAATCATGGTAAAGTGATTAATGAAGATGTTTAGTTGAAATCAATTTCATATCTATATATATACACACGTATATATGTATATTGATAAAATAAATCTTAATAATTTATACTTAAATTCTTTTTTAAATCATGGTAACGTGATCAATTGAAATATTTAGTTAAAATCAGTTTCATATATTTAGCACTCATATTTGAGCATACATTTTTTCATTTATTCAACTTAATTATAGAAAACATATACATATATATTTTAATGAGAAAACCTCGTTTTCTCGAAAAATACTTTCTGAATATTAATACCAAAAAAATATTCAGAAAGTATTTTCTGAATGTATTTTCTAGAAAACATGTGAGAATGTTTCCAAGTGAGATCAATCGATACAATATAATATTGTTTACCATAATAAATAACGCATGCTTCCAAGTGAGAATGTTGAGGTTGTTAGTTTCATATTCAAATTCATGCTATGAATTCTTGTCTATTAATATATCAGATAATTGAATTTGATTCCTGGTGATCAGTTTCATATTTCTCCTCATAATTTAAGCCTTTGAAGGAAAGCTAAATAGCTACAGTTCTTGGTGATCAGTTTTATTACCATAAATTTCTTGCAACCATTTTGCATACAGAGATTGTGCATGCTAAATTCACCTCATATATATAATCAACTCTTGTTCTATACTATACCACAATCCTTAATAATTGTACATGCAGATTGTTTTTACTTTTAAAATTAAGGACGGCAATGAAATGCCGGGTACTCAAAACATTGTTTGTCTTAAAAGTCATCCAAATAATTCATCTCTGTTTAACTTGATTCAGACCACACTTTGAAATCTTTCCGGCAAATCTGTTTATGTACAAATGCCCAACTAATCACTTCAAACACACCCTTGAACAAAAAAGGTAAAAGAGAAGAAATCAAATCTGAAGGAACGCAACAGTTTCAATCGCTACACCTCTACCTATAACACTCTCAAGAAACAACCTTTTAAAACAGACACAAGATTTGTCGTTTGACGTACATACAGAAATGATCTCTCCTATAGCTACATACAAAATCTACTGACACGTAAACCTCACATTACACCCTTTCGAGTTGGCTCGTCTCAATGAACCTCTGGCAGACAATAATTCCTTTTGCGTCGTTGGAGATACTGGTTCGGATGGTGATGAGTTGTTATGCAGCAAATGCGTAGACGGGCACTTTAGGATCCCTTTCAACGGACCATTGCAAGGCATCTCCTCTTTTGCCTGTTATTCTGAAGAATGTTATTGACTAAATTAAAAATGTTATTTATGTCTCCTAGACTGATTACCTAAAGAGCAAAAGGCACTAATTCATATTAACACCACAACAAAAGATTTTTAAGCCAGAAAAAAAATAAAAAAATGCTATTGACTAAATTAAAAATTACTAATATGGAAGAGAGATGCCAAATCATGGTACCCATCTCCTCTTTTGCCTGTTATTCTGAAGAAAACATTAATCTGCACTCCAAAAGACAGAAACTCACAACAGTTTATATAAAAAGCATCAACTAAGCTAAATGAAGCTTTGGGATATAAGCATACAATATTTAATTTAAATTACCTTACATTGCAAGGCGAAAAAAGGGTCAGCCTTGACAAACCAACATCCTTATCCGCATCATCGGCCAACTTATGAAATTTATCCTCACGATCATACACAACCTGAAAATCACACAATCAAAACATAAAGTTTGAATCTTTCTGAAAATTGACATTCAAAACACAAAAGAAATGCAATCCAATAAATAACCTACAACACGTTTGTAAATAATACACTGAATCCAACACGTTTAAAACATATAAATAACACACTACTCACAAATAATACATAAATATTTTACACATTAATAGCAATGGCAATTTTTCACAAGCCCATATATTAATATAGATTTTGAATATCCACACATTCATATCTTACACCAAAAGTCGTGTATGAATATACTTTTCACATTAATAATAAAATAAATTATAATTTACAACTAAGTGAGATCTTCAAATTTACATTGAACCAAGAAGGAAAGTAAGAATATTCCAGTATGCAAAATGTGAAACATTTATCTTTGGTGAAAAAAAGATGAAATAAGGATCATTACCAAGTTACCATGGTAAAAACCGTATTCTTACAAAAATAAATTCACTGAATTCACAATTAAAAAAA
>BMAC01000412.1:231055-241817 GCA_014905375.1 Phtheirospermum japonicum | reverse complement strand
TTTTTTTTTATCAAAACACTTTAACAACTTATTTTTAAAATAAGATCTAACAACCTAAAATGCCAAAACATATTTTAGATACCATGGTTTCACATGTTTCTCCTGTCCAGTGTCCACAGTATAAAACAACAATCTTGTAGTATAATATTTTAACAAAACCACTTTTAGTTTCCATTTTTTTCCCTCTCTCGTTAATTCTCCTTTAACTAACATCTTATTATAGAACTTTCTCGCAAACATTAAGTTTTTTTTATCCCTTATGTTTAAAGGCAGCATCGGAAAAAAATCGATCGATGCATAACAACATTCACCGAAGTAGGAAGGTTAATGACAATGCATAATTTCAATAAAATTCACATAGGATCCTCACATGCAATGATACAAATGTATTATTTTTAAACCAATGAGCCTCCTCCTAGATTTCAAGAAATGGATCCAAAAGCCCAAGTACCAAAAGATAACGTTGACAAACTTACATCAGCAATTTTGGCCACAGCAGACTCCCTGAACAACTTCAGCCATGGAAACTGAGACGCGCTCACCGCTGAAAATGCAAGCCCGAAATAATCGGCAAACCTCTTCAATTGTATGTCTTATTGACCCTCAAACTATTCCTATCAATCACAAAAACCCATAAACAAATAAAAATATATATATTGATTGTGCTTGTTAAAATTCTTCACACACAAACAAACAAAAAAAAAAAATCAACCACTGCGTGTTAGTTCACTCTCGACATATTATGAATTTATCATCGAAAACAATATGCATATTATTCACTAACCTGTCAAAATTATCGGCAAACTAATTACTTTTTCAAAACAACCTCTGGACAACCGCGCGAAATTAATAACTTTCAAAAATCAACAAAATCTCATAACCGCAAACCAACGGCTTTTCAAAAAAAATCCCTAAACAACCGCGCAAATTTAACGAATTTTCAAAAAAAAAAAGAATCAACCACTGCTTGTTAGTTCACTCTCGACATATTATGAATGTATCATCGAAAAAAATATGCATATTATTCACTAACCTGTCAAAATTATCGGCAAACTAATTACTTTTTCAAAACAATCTTTGGACAACCGCGCAAAATTAATAACTTTCAAAAATCAAAAAAATCTCTTAATTGCAAACCAACGGCTTTTCAAAAAAAAAAATCACTAAACAACATCGCAAATTTAATGAATTTTCAAAAACCTATAAACAAAATCTCCCAAAACAACAGCGAATTAATGAACATCAGAAGATCAAAAAAAATAAAAATCAAGACACATTTTCGGACGGCCAAGAAATCTAGATCAAGACCCTTCAAGATCTAGTTTATTTTCTAAATTTCTTTCAAAACTGACCTCAAAATCATCATCTAAACACATCATCTTATTAGGCGTGAACCTCAAAATCTGGATAGTTTGTCATCACACATTCTTCATTGAAAAGAAAAAACTAATTTACAGCCTCATCTTGTATATTTCCGCTTAATCTACCTAATTCTAACATTTTCTGATCAAACCTTTTGAGGTGCAGATTGCGAATTTATATCTACAATAAGGACTGGATAACTAATACAATCAGACAAGCAGTGTCTAAATCATTCATTTATTTCTTCTCTTGACCACAATTTTATTAATATAAGTTCAATATAGAATCAAATACAATAAGTCTAAAATTGCATATTCAAATTTAAAGAAAATCACGAATCAATATATGGTTACAAAAGCATTATTGATAAATTACAGGTAAGATCGAACAGATTCATTTAGTAAACAAAAAAATACACATACACACCAAAATAATTATAATCTCACATATGCTTTGGGCTGTCGTTATAACATAGAATAGGAAAAACTGAGACACATCAATCAATTGAACACAAAAGGCAAAGGAGATGAATTTAACCTCGACAGTCATGGAGGGCCGACAGTCGCGGTCAACTCTCCCAAGCCCAACTCGGCCCACCAGGCCCAGCCCGGCTCAGACATCTGCATCCGAAACCGACTCGTCAAGCAGGCCGCGTGGGCCTACCTCCAGCCTATGTCTACCTCTCCCAGCTCCGCCGGCGATAACTTCTTCCAAAATCTGAAAGCCACGCGTCACCGCCTTCTTACTTCGTCCGCCGCAGCCTTATCCGTGCCGTCAGAATGACGCTCCAGGTTTTCTCGATCCGGAGCTCCAGATAGCAACGGGCATAACCATGTGCTTTTGTGTGGTTACTTCTAGTGATTGATGAATGGGATTCAATTCATACAAAAAGATGTACCCATTTTCATTGTTTTTCCCCTTTCTAAATTGGGATTTATCTCAAAATTAAAAAGATCTGAAAAAGGTTGAACCAAAATAGATCTGAAAAAAAAATTGAGAACGAAAAATTGAAAAAGATCTGAAAAAACAGATCTGAAATCACCAGATCGGAAAAAAAGAAAAGATGTGAAAAAGGTTGAACCAAAGTGAATTCCGGAGAAACAACGGATGAACTTGGATGAAAATAAGAGAAATAACGGATGAAGTAATCGAAACAAAGAGATCGAAAAAAATAAAGACTACCGGATGAAGCAAAAAACAACGAAGAAAAGGTAAAATCACTGGAGATCGAAAAAAACATAATCGAAACAATATTTTTTCTTCTTATGTTTTTTTTATTTTAGATCGACATCAATTAGATTATATATTTTCTTTTTCATCTGAAAAAACAAAGATAAGAAGGAAAAAAATGGTGTTTTCTGTTGAGAGAAAGAAAAGGAGAAGAAAAAAGAAGAAATAAAAGAATAAAAAAAAAGGTGGGCTACAGAAAATTAACAAAAATAAAAAAAAAAAGTTGTTATTTATAGGGGGTCAAAATTTTGGCCTCATCCCAAAATAGACCCCCTATTAACCACACGACGACACGTCATTTTGGGAGATTTTGATTGGTACACCTCAGTCTTAAAACGCTCTCACGCCGACAAATCATCATTAATAATTAACAGCATTAACAAAATGGAGGATAGCATTTCATTACTTAAATCAACATCACATATAATGTAATATAGCGGGTTTTTAGGCTTCTATATAGGGTATGGTTCTCATATGATCTTAACACCCCCACCCCACCCCACCCCTCCACCCCCTCCACACACACACACACACACACATTCAGAGCCAACACATCTTCAACTTCTTATTATAGTTGATCAACCTCTAACTCTTGTATAGGAAACTCAAACTTCTGCTTTGGGTCCATATTCAGACCAAGTAATAAAGTTTTGTCTACAAATGATGTGATTATCATTGGAGTCGAACCATCTATCTACAAATCGTGTTATAAGTTAAAAGAACTTGAGTTAATTACATTAACTAAAAGTTTCATTGTTTTTCTTTAAAGCGACGTTTAAGTCATATAAATTATCTTTTTCACCATTTTTCTTTTTAGTATTGACAACCACGAATTTGTTTCTATTTATCTCTGAGTATAAGCAAAAAAGAAAAAAATAATAATAATAATTGAGCGTTCAAGATTTTTTTTTTTTTTTACTTTTGGTTCCATATTTATTTTTGATTTTTTTTTCACAAAGCCCTAAATTTATGTTTTTTAGAGGGTAAGTTTTTTTTTTTTTTGTACTTTTGGTTCCATATTTTTTTTTGATTTTTTTTCACAAAGCCCTAAATTTATGTTTTTTAGAGGGTAAGTTGAAAATTGCATGACGAGAACAAGAATCCACCCTATTTATTAATTATATTGATATATGGCTGATGTGTCAACTTGTGGGTGATTCAAATTACATGTGTCGTCCTCTGGCGCTTTTAAAATCTGACGTGTCAACCTCTTATGAAATATGTTAAAATGCTTCATTTTTTGGGTTTTTTTCCTTGTTATTAACTAGCACTTTTTCAATTTAATCCCTTGGTTAGAAAAGTTAGGGTTTCTATCCGTAGTTGCTCTCTCTTGCCGCTCATCATAATTTGCTCTCCCTCTCGCAATTTTCATTTTTTTCATTTACAATCTTGCTGTCGCTTTTTCGCTAATTAAAAAATCGATCCATCTATAAGAACTCTATTTCAATCGGGAGACGAAGAACGTCACAACCCGTTTGCATTTATCGGGGCGCATGATGGGTTTGATGCTCCCGGATCCAGCATCATGGTCCAATTCTGTAACCACATGCCGAGCGTCGAGAGTTTTTATGAGTGGTTTAAGACTGTGATCTGTTTGTTGGTATATGCTTCAGGTCTGTTTGTATCTCTTTATATGTTAGTTTAATTTGGAAAATTGATGGGATTTGTGTCGACTATTTGTAGGTTTGAAATTCAGATTAGTTTGTTGCTTTTGTTATTCGTATCATCCGATTTGGTTTACATTATGATTTTTTTTGGATCTAGGATTTTTTTTTAATGAAAATATGCTTTTTTTTTTGTTATTATTGTTATTTTTTGGACCTGTTTTTATATCTCTATCGCTGCGATCTTTTTTATTTTTTGGCTTTGGATATATTCTTAGATATGTTGAGGTATTTTTTTTATATCTTTTTGATTAAGAATGACTATTAGTTAGTCTGGAAAATAATTCTGACTACTGATATATCTTTTTTGACCTGTTTTATATCTCTATCGCTGCGATCTTGATGAATATTTAGCGTTGGGTTACTTGATGAATATATAATATTTATTTCTCAAGTCTTACTTTCTTTGCACTCCCTCGAAATTTCAGATTGCTCGAGGAACTTGAACATGGAGAAAAGGTAATCGGTGATGGCACTGTGAGCTATGGAGTGGACGATGTTAATGATATTTACATGCGATCGTTGACTTGAACAATCATAGGACCCCACAATGTGAGCATCTTTTTCTTTCTATATCATTAAGAAAAATAGATATGTGCTTGATGTTATTTTCTGGGCTATATTATATATTAGGAATATTTTCACGCCTTTGGATATTATCATTGATCTATTTGACCCAACTCTTTATCAGATCAAATAACTAAAGTGAATCTCTTTTTTGATTTTGCTGTTAATCTGTACACAAAGGGTCCATATATCAGTTGAAGCTATTTTGTGACAAAGATTATCCAAAGAAGCCTCCCAGCGTTTGATTCCATTCCAAGGTTAACAATGCATAAACCATGAAACTAGAGTGGTATGAATATATATGATGAACATAAGGTTAAGCTTATTTGTTAATTTTACTCAGGGAGAGTCATTGTAGCATTCTTAGGTATTGATTCACATAATTAGAAGTTTAGTGTTAAAACTGATCAAATCAATTACATTTTTGATAAGCATGCTTCTGTTGGTTAAACTATATTGATCAAATCAATTTCATCTCGCCTTCAGGCCATGATCATTTTTTTTAGTAAAGATGACATTTATTCTTAATTCATTTATTATTATTTGGGTTAATTACAAGAATCACATCTAAGGTTTAGCCTAATTACATGATTTTTGCTACTAATGATAATAATTTTTATAGTTGTCTTAATTTGAAATTTAATTTTGTTGGGTTCTTTTAATTAAGGTGCGGTTGTATTAAATGCGTTTTACTAAATAATTCATAATGTGTGGCAATTAAAGATTTTTTTAATGTATAATTAGATTTAGGGTTAAACCATAATTAATAACTGAACATAAAATGTGATTATGCAGGTGAAAATGGAATATTTTGATGTAGTTATAAACATGAACATTGATGGCATTGAGAACAAAAACTAAGGTAAATTATGGATAGTATTCTCCAAATTCTTTTTCATACCATAAATTTATGAAATCGCATTAAATGTGAATAATTATCTATTAGATATAATATTGATTATAAAAAAACTGATCTAGATAGATTAGATTTGATCCTAAATTATGTTGGAAATATTATTTTCAACAATAATTTTTCTTGTTTGTAATTTGCCTTTTTTAGGACACAAAGTATTTTAGGACTTTAGATTTCTTTCTTAGTTGGAGTCTAGGACTTTATTTAGTTTCCTAAATACTTTTTTAACAAGACTAGGAGTCTTGTTTTATAAAAAAGGCAGAAAATGCAAGAAAGAAAGAAACACACGACGCACACATCCTTGAAGCAGAACACACAAAGGGTTACTCGGAGTTTTGTTGCTGAATTAGGAGGCTTTCTACGTTGCGTAACCAATGGAGGAATTCAACTCAAGAAGAAGCGACGAGTATTTTGTGTATCAAGACTTTGATACAATTTGTTTTTCATATATTACTTTTTATTATTTCTTATTGCTCTTAAACGTTGACAAGTAATATAGTTTTCGGGTTTATACACCCAAGTTCGTAAGTACGATTGCTTACGAACTAAAATTAATTTATTGTGTTTATTTTTCCGCTGCTATTTTCGAGATTCAGTTGATGTTAGGACTGGTGACGTCTATCACGAAACCTAACATCATTTTTCTAAGTTACAATTCTACAAAACTACAATTGGTATCAGAGCATGGTACTTAACTCTAAGTATTTCGATCCTTGTTTTGTAGATTTGACATGATGGACGTTCAAGGGACTCCGCGACCTCCAATTCTAAATGGAGAAAACTACTCCCTCTGGAAACTGGGGATGCGGTTGCACATCAAAAACATCAATGAACGAGCTTGGAGATCCATTCTTGTTGGATGGAAGAAACCTCGTACCACTGCTGATGGCGACGGTGACTCCATATACAAGAGAGAAGAAGACTGGACGGACAATGAAGTAGCCATGTCAAACTGGAACTCTAAAACCATTAATACCTTGTGCGGCTATGTCGATTCAAATTATTACAAAGTGATCAAGAATTTCGAGTCTGCGAAAGAAGCATGGGACGCCCTTCAAAGGGTATGCGAAGGGACTCCAAGTGTGAAGAAACCTCAACTGAGAATGCTCACTACAACGTTCGAGTCCATGAGAATGGATGATAAAGAGTCTATTGTAGAGTATGCCATGAGACTCTCCTACACATCGAATGAGATTGGAAACCTTGGCGAGCCCATGTCCAATGCACGCCTTGTTGGAAAACTTCTCAGATCCATTTCGAAGAAGTTCAACGTGAAAGTGGTTGCCATTGAGGAATCTAAAGATACTGAAAAAATGGACTATGATGAGTTGGTCGGATCGCTCAAGACATATGAGATGGAGCATCTATACTATCACTCGAAGGAGAAAAATGTCGCTCTCACCTCCGATGTTAACTCAAAAGATGAAGATGAAGATACTGAATAAAGAGAGCTTTTTGATAAATTTGAAAGAACTACACTTGGAGAGGAAGAAGTATCGTGCATTACTCAGAAATTTGACCGCTACTTAAAGAGAAAGAACAATATTGGAGGGAAAGCATCAAACTCCTTGATGGAGACACCACCTCTAAAGTCTTCTGGAAGAAATCTGTACAACTTCCAGCCCTCATCTTCAGAATCAAAGACTGGAAATTCTCCCAAGCCACTTAGTGAAATTCAATGCCATGAGTGCAAGGGTTGAGGTCACTACAAAAAACGAATGTGCAAATACGTTAAGGAAGAAGAGTCTTATTTTGAAGGAGTTTGATGAAGATGGAAGCGACTCTGACTCACCTGAGTCAGTACCTGCACTCTTTGCTCATGTTGCCTGGGATGACGACTTTCGAGTTCACAACATCAATTCCAACACCCTGTGCCTAAATGCTGGGGTTGAAGATACTCTCGACAAATATAAAAAATTGTGCGTGGAGTATGATGAACTGTTTGCCAACTAGGGCAATCAGATTTTGAAAGTGAAGACCCTTATGATCAAGGTTGAAAATCTTACCCATGAGAAGGATGATCAAGTGAAGATCATTACCCGGTTGGAGACATCTCTTACGAGAAAAGATTCAGAATTGGAACGAGTAAGGGCTGAGCTAAAAAAGGTTCAAGACACAATTTCAAACCTCAACAAGGGAAAGGCGAAGCTAGATGAAATTCTGGAGATGTCATATCCAGAAACTTCAAGGCATGGAATTGGTTACAAACCGGAGCAACAATCGCATCAAGTCAGCCACAACCAAGAGTTTATCAAGTGCCATAAGAAGAGAAGAAGGCAGTATGTTTGCCATAACTGTGGCGATCATGGCCACATTTGCCCCTTTTTCTGGAAGAGAACCGGGAAGAAAAGTTATTTTCAGAGGATCAACCAAGATGGTGGGACTCGTGATGGGACTCAAGCTGTCAACACCAAAGGCAACACCAAGTTGAAACGAGTCTGGGTAAGAAAGGGGGATGTCAGGTGTAACATGGTTTATACTTCTCTAAAATCTCATGTTCCTGGAGCATGGTACTTTGATAGTGGATGCTCCAAACATATGACCAGATCAGAAGACCTTTTGTCGAACATTGTAAAATTTAAAGGAGGAAAGGTCAAATGTGGTGGAGGCGCAAATGGACAGATTATTGGGCAGGAACACTCCATGTTCCTGGTATTTCCAAGCTGGAAAATGTGTTACTCGTTGAAGGACTGACTGCTAATTTGATAAACATTAGTCAGTTGTGTGATGGCGGCTTTAGCGTCAAATTTACTCGAGAAAATTGCCAGGTCTACGATGTAGAAAATGCATGTATTCTCACTGGTCAGATGACTTCTGACAATTGTTACCAAGTAATTGGTGATGTGTTCTGCAGGTACAAGATGGTGGAAAGTTTGATCAAGGATAAAACTGTTGTTGCAGTTGGTGACGGGTCTGGTGACATGTCACCGAACCCAACACCGACTCAGGAAGAGACTGGAAACAATAAAACTGGCGAGCTGACTCCAGTTTCAACTTCTTCCCGTGCGGGTCCTAAATCTGATTCAGAATCAGAGGATGAGGATCCTAAAAATCAAATTGATCTTTATCAAAGAGATATTCCCTCAAGAGTTCAAACGAATCATCCAACCGGTCAAATTATTGATGATCTTGATGAGAGGAGTACGAGGAAGAGACAGACAAACTTCAAGGAAATGGTAAGATTTGTCTGTTTATCCACTAACTGTTCTCTTTTTCGAGAGTCTTCAATTCTTGCAAAAATAGAGCCCAAGCATGTAGAGGATGCTCTTGAAGCCGAATACATTGCAGCTGGAAGTGAGTGTACGCAAGTTCTTTGGATGAACCAGATGATTGATGACTACGGTCTCCATAGCAATATTTTGACCGTACTCTGTGATAATACGAGCGCAATTGACATCTCAAAAAATCCAGTTCAGTACTCTTGTATAAAACACATTGACATCAGGTATCATTTCATCCGAGACTTAGTTAAGAGAAAGATAATAAGTCTTGAACATGTAGGGATGGACAGTCAGCGTGCTGACATATTCACAAAAGCATTAGATTTAGTGACCTTCTCTCATTTGAGAAGATATCTCGAAATGTGCATTATCTAGTCCATGTTGGGCTTGATGACGCCCAAAGATGTCATCAGTCATAACATCTGTATAATTTTCATGCATTTTTATTTTATTTTCCATACATCATATGAATGCATTGAGTCTGATTTAAAGAGAAATAAGGTCATGTGTTGTAATAAAAGTGATGACAAAAAGACTAACCTCTTCGTTTAGGTGATTGTGGAACTCTCCCGCAGAAACAGGTTTTCTCCCAGGTCCAAAAATAAAAGGTGTTAACAACAATTGCTGAAGATATAATAATTCTCTTTAAATCTCAAAAAGATGAAGAAAATCTAGACTAAAGGTCTGATCTTTAAATTTCACCTTATTGAGCAATTTTGACGTTGTCATTAACTTGGGTTAAGGGGTTTGTTTTCATTGACTTCACCTTATGCAATGTTGGGTCTAATGTCATCAGTCATGAAAAGCAACACTGATCAAAATCTTTAAAAATCTTTATGTCAATTTTTTTAACCTTTATAGTTCATACTTTTAGTCATAATTTAAGACATTCATATTTTGTGAATTTGCCTGTATTGCTGAGTGTTCTGTTTCTCGTGTTTGCTTCTTATTCTGACGTCTCTTGATTTTTTTTTGAGGATGTAGTTATTTGATTGTTTCAGTGGTGTTGTGACCGGGTGTGCTGGACAGGTAATATGAGATTGATATGAGTTTTGGATTTTTCACTTTGTACGATCTTTATACGTTTTTGGTGATGGTTCAATTTTCCAGCTAAAATTCGGTTTCTCTATGTTTATACGTGGATTGGATAGTGGAATTCATGGGCGGTTTGGTAGAGATATGGATTACTAAATTAAGGGGGAGTGGGGTTTTTGGATGGAAAGAAAATCTTTTGTGGGTGAAAAAATGGATAATTGGTAAATTAAAATTTATTACCGTTTTTATTCCAGTTCCCTTTAATCCTTCAGCAATTAAAAATCTCTAACTCTCAACTTCTTTACAGTCTCTCTCGAATTGCCTTTGTTTTTTATTTTCTATTTGAAATTTGCAACAGGATGTTCTCTCCGAACAAATTCCCAGAGCTCCCTGCCGGTGTGATCTTATCCGTGATCTTAGACCTTCCAAGAAGGCCACAAAGAAGAAGGGCAAGGTTCCCTTGCCTGCTGCTGACCTGATTGATGATGTTGGTTCCGGTGATTTGTCACGGATCCCAACATCGCCTGCTGTTGATCCTGTTCCTTCCCCAACCACTAAGTCGACCTCCATTTTATCTGGAAGTGTCCTAGTTACATTGGCTACAAGCTTTGATGAGGCTCCGTCTCAAGCCGTCGAGATTGAAGACATGCACTACAAAAAAAACCGGCGATACTGACGGACATGCTGACGGCCAAAAAGCCGCCAGCAATGCTGGCGGACTTACTGGCGGAAAACAATGCTGGCGGCTTTGCTGACGGCCATGGCCGCCA
>BMAC01000412.1:48373-192179 GCA_014905375.1 Phtheirospermum japonicum | reverse complement strand
CATAGGTGTGTTGTACTCTTTTTCCGTTAGACCAAGTTTTTTTTTTCCATTGGGTTTTGTTACTTGACAAGGTTTTAACGAGGAAACAATAAAACACTATTCCACCATTTGAATTGGCACAAGGGGGAGTGTTGAAGGAAAAACACAATTAGTGTGCCTTCGTCAATAAGTAACTGATGAAGAACAATTTAGGTATTTGTTGTATTATGGAAACATGTAATTGATACCCTATATAAAGGGAGTCTTTGATGAATAAGAAAACCCTAATTTCTACCGTCTTCCTTCGTCTCTCTTTTTATGTCTTCTCCTTATACTTTTCCTTTTACAATATATATATATATATATATATATATATATATATATATATATATATATATATATATATATGTATATATATTATTGTCGTTAATTCATTATTCTTAACTAGAATAATCAAGGACTAATATATTTTACTACTTTACATATAGTGCTACTACATGTATTTTAGTCACCAATCTTAATATCAAATATTTTAGTCTGAATATTATTGTATTTTAGAGCATATATAATATATTTAGGACAATCATATATTATAATCACAACATTTGTTTTAATAATCGTAATCAATATATATCTACTAATTTTCAATCAACAACTACAACCGGAAATATACATCTACTTCTTTTCAATCAATACAAATTATTTGATTACATTCAAAATTGATTTGATTATGATAAATAAAGTCCAAATTTACATCCAATAATGAATCCATTTTGCGTCACGCAAATAATGATTATTACATTAACTTTATTTGTTAAATTGCGCACATGCCTGATGTATCAACATGTGGTTGCTACGGGTGACATGTGTCGTCGTTTGGTAACTTCAAAAGCTGGTTGCTCCAGATGACATATTTTTTAGATCAATATTATTGGCGATAATCTATTTTTTTTATCGAAGATTAGATCTACTTTATATATTTTATGATCATTTTGTATTTTCATTATAATTTTTATTTGTTTTTAGATATATATTAATTTTTTTATCAAATGTTATTAACTTGTAATTTAACAATGAATTGTTTATGTCTCTTCGGTTTAATTTAGGTATATTTACATTTTCATTTATGAATTGTTTATGATCTCTTAGGTTTAAAATTGGTATATATTTATATTTATATTTTTTTGTTTTTAATCAAAAAACTATTTATTTAGGAATCAATATATTACTTTATTCTTTTCCCCCACAATATGATGTTTTCTTCAAACTTGAATTATACTGATGGGAGGATTTTTAGAGGATATTGTGATGCTTGATTGATACATGTTTTTTCCCGTTCGGTTTATTTTCATTGTATTTCATTTCTCTTTGTTAATGGGCATTAAAGTTTAGATTCATTATTTTTTTTATTGGTTGGTTATGTTCTTTCTTGATCTTTTCGTCAATACAAGATAATATTCGGCAATTAGAAGTAAAATACAAGAGAATTTATCAAAACAATCTTTGAATACATATTTATAAACATAATAAAGAAAGCAATTTAATCAAACTGATTTGGTTATTAAGTTATGTAATTATAATTATGAGATTCATATAATATTGGTTTGACTGATTAAAAGAGAAAAGGAATTTAATCAAACTAATTGTTAGAATTGGTATAATACCTAAAAATGTCAAGTTTCAAACCAAATACACTTATTTGAATTACATGTGTTTCTCGATTTTCTATTAATATAACTAACCAAGTTTTAAAAATTGTATTCTTATAACTCATGTGCAATACATATATCAACTTTATGTTGCATTATTGAGAATTAAGATGCGAAAAATTATTTACGATTATTTATTTCAACGTACAATCGAAAATAAAACAGTTAATATGGTTTACAATGTTTTTTTTTCAAAATTTAAAGTGAGTAATATTTTTTTTTTCCTTTGTAGTAATAATTCAGTTTTTAAAATTAATAAATTATTTCTCAACATCCGCATATTAATAATATAGTTTATAGGGTAGTTTTTAAAAATTCGAAGGGAACATTTTTTTTTTACTTTGCATTTAATATTAACTTTATGAACTTTATAATTCTTTCAATAAATATTGTATTTTTATACTTTTTTTTAATTAATACCCGCGTAAACGCAAATTCTCAAATTAGTTCAAATTATGAGAATAGTGAGAATTGAATTTGTACGAGAAAATTTAATTAATAGATTCTTCAAAGTATCGGTGCGTGTATGAGAGAGAGGGGATAATTTTTTAAAAAATATCTAAATATAATTTAAGAGTCCGTATATAAATAATGGCACATAATCATTAATTATCTTGATTAAAAGGAATTTAAGGGATTGAAGAGAATTATTTCAGGTATATTAGTGATGACATTTATCTTTATTTGATATTTAGGGAATGAGATTTGGTAGTTTTTTTTTATAAATGACCTTAATATAACATTCATTAAGAACTACTCCATCCGTTCAAAGTTGATAGTCCTGTGGTTGATTTCACACAAATTTAAGTAATTTATTTAGTGTTTTTCAATATACCATTCTTGAATTTATTAATGTTAATTAATATTTATAAAATTCAGTGTTGAAATTAGTATATTTTTTTTATGAAATATAAGAATTTTGTATTGTAATCATCAAATTTCAATGTATAATGAACAAAAATTGAATATTGAATTATCTTTGTCGAGAAGAGTAATAAAATATATTCAATAATTAGACGATCAAAATACCTCTGTAATGAGAAAAAACTGATAGCTCGTAATATAAGTAAGTTATGAACTACCTCTTTTTGATTACGAATTTTTTCTCTCTTTATAAGTTTTAAAAAGTTAGAATATGGAAAAGCATGAAGCATGTAATTGAAATTTTAATTAACCACGTACAGCTACAAAAATTCATTTGCCAAGAAATGAATTAATGCTACTCAAAATTTAAAATTAGTTCGGCAGTAATAACTCCGCCTCGATCATCCCTATACAGTTTGCACAAAAATTGCCAGCCTAATTAAATTCACAATTCTAAAAAATAATAACATTTACGTCCTCGTATAATTATTAACCTCAAAACATGATATACACAATAATCATAAGCGCATGGGAAAACGGATGGATAGGGGATATGCATAAGATCTGAAAACCATATACATAATATATATACTCTATTTTATATAATCGAACGTATGGGAAAATACATATTTGATCTACTCCTCCTATATAGCAAAACTAACGTACAAATACCATGTATTCAATCAATACCCCACTAAAAGGATTTGATTTTATGAAATATGTCAACGAGTATATAGTATAGATATAGAAAGCAAAATCAAGTCTCAAGTTTCAAAGCAAAAACTTTTGTCCTCTTTAAATTCTTCTCACTCTCTCTCTCTCTCTCTCTCTTCATCATCACCAAAGAGTAATATTTCAACAATCTTTCTCTCTCTTATCTCTGTGAACTCTACTTGGTTTGCTGCAATTTCCAAAGCCTAGGCCCTATACTCCTTACAAATCCATCCGCCTGTCTTTTTTTTTTTTTAATTTTACCTTCACATTCCCCTAATTAGCCCTATCACTTTCCACCTCTCCCATGGCACTTTAGTTCACCATCTTTCATTCCCAAGGCAAGCCCGTTGTAGGGGCATTTGTGTCTTTCAACGCGTGCCAGGCTTATAACCTCAGCCGCTACGTACCATCCATGTTTTCAGAGATTGTTTCAGCACCAAAAACTATACGCATGCAAAACTTAATTCACTCTATCTATATCACTTGTGATTCTCTCTCTCTCTCTCTCTCTCTCTCTCTCTCTGCATATTGTGTGTGTTTCTTGTTTGACCCTTTGTTTATCTCTTTCTTTGTATATATATTGTCTGCACGCATATTCGTGCAAAATATGATTGGTTGGTTTCTAGGGTAAAAAAAAAAACCTTTTTATTTCTTTCAATATATCCCTATAAAACGGGCACAGCAAAAAAACATGCAGATTACACAAAATTAAACCTTCGGCCAATATATACTCCTTATTTTCTTGAACCCAACACCAAANAAAAAAAAGTTGATCTTCTTTTGTGGTTTTTCAAACGATCCCATTTATATTTGCTTCAAAAAAGAAAAGAAAAAGAAAATGGAGGCTGGTGATCAAATTCTTAGTAATGGCCCTGGAGGGTCAAGATGGAATCCCACAAAGGAGCAAATAAATATGCTTGAGAGCTTGTACAAGCAGGGTTTGAGAACCCCAACTGCTGAACAGATTCAGCAGATTACTGTTAGGCTCAGGGACTTTGGCCACATTGAGGGCAAGAATGTCTTTTATTGGTTTCAGAATCACAAGGCTAGGCAAAGGCAGAAGCAGAAGCAGGAGAATTTTGCTTATTATAATCGCTTTATCCATGCCACTCCACTTTTCCAACCTTATCAGAATGGTAATATTTAAATGCACTTTTTTCTCCACCATTGTGTTTTTGTCCTCTTCTATTTATCAATATGTGTTTGTGATTGTTTTTTTGTGTATACCAGTATGTGTTTGTGAGTGAGATATTATTTCCGAAAATACTATGGCATTATAGAGTGTCTTTTGACATTCTGCTATATCAGGGCTAATCTTGATACTCATTATCACTAATGCCTTTAGAATCACTTTTATTTTCATTGTTTTTATTTTTTATCACTATTTTAGGTGTAATATATATGACCGTTGGAGCGTCATCGTTTTAATTCTTATCCGCCCTTGATTTTGATGAGGAATATACTTACTTCATGCGAATATTTCTGTTTAATAAGTCAATATTTTTGCGAATAAAAAAGGGATTTTTTTTTGAAGTATAAGAAGTGATATTTAAAAAAATGAGTTGCATTTTCTAATTATCATACCATTAAATGAGTACTTTATATATATATCATTTGATTTCTAATGATTATCTTATTTTTCTATATTTGCAGTTGTTTGCAGCCCATATTACAATTTGCCTCCACCAAAGAATATTGATCCAGGCTTCTATCAGCAGTACCCAAAAGTACCTCTACCTACAGCAGCAGGTGGAGGTAATTTCAAGAGGGATCAAAGCATTAATGATCAGGCAATGTACAACAAATCAATGCAACAAAGCAGCAATCATCAAGAAACACTGGATTTATTCCCAATTCATCCCACTGGAGTTAAGAGCAGAATTATTGAAAGTGAGAGTACTGAAAATGAGAATATTGAAAGCAAGAAATTGATTTCTGCCAACACTTCAAGTTCTTCTGAAAATGACAATGACTGCTCCATTTTTGGTAATGAGAAAGCTGGAAAAGACTATCACTTTTTTGATTTCTTCTGCAAGAATTAAATTTTCAGAAAAAAAGAAAAAGGTCCTTTATCAGAACAAGTCACTGAATTCTAGGTTTTTTCAGAAGGGACTGACAGGATCTTTGATTGTAGGGTTGAGATTGAATTTTTTTTTTTTTTTGACTGAAGATTTTCTGTTTTGCTGTTTTTGGGGGGATGAGATTGGTGACACAGGGGATTGATTTTCTATTTTGGCCATGGACAAAAATGGTTTTTTTCAAATGTTGTAGAGAGAAGACTGACTGATGATGACTTGCTTCTTTTATTTCCAATGTTATTCGAAGATTCTGTTGGATGTTTGTATCTTTCACATTTTTATTTTTTAATTGGTCTGAATTACTAAAACAAATATCGTACTTTTCATTCCTTCCACAAAAATATGTATGTTTTCTATTTTCTTTCTTCTGTAAAATATAAATATATTTAATTTTTAAAAGTTAAAATACCATAAAAAAATATTAAAACACCCATATTTAATTTATTACTTTATTTATTAAAATACTTAAAAATTAAAAATAAAATAACAAAAATCTTAAAATTTCAAGTTTTCCTATCTTTTGTGGAAAGAGTGGAGTATTATTTTTAAAATTAGGATCGTACATTAACGTCCTAATTTCAACAGAAGTTTCTTAATTCGTTAGAATATGAGAAAAATTGTTATGTTATTCACTATTAGGGGTGTGCAAAATTCGACCAAAAACCGAACCGACCGAAAAAACAGACCGAAAAATACAGTTCGGTTCGATTTTCGATTTATATTTCTAAATAAATCGGTTTTGTCGGTCGGTTTCGATTTTGGATTTTCCAAACCCGAAGAAACCAAACCGACCGAACTATTAAATATATATATATATATATATATATATATATATATATATATATATATATAATATATGTATTAGATATTAGGTAAATTAGATATTAAAACAATTCCAGTCCAGCCGCGTGTGCAAAAACCAAAAAACAGAACAAAACATCTCCGCCGCTCCGCGTATAGAAAGAAAACCTTAGCCCCAATTTTCTCCCTCGTCGCAACTCAATCTTCGGTGACCGACCGGTCCTCTGCCACTGTAGCCCTCCGCCGTCCCGTGATCTGCTCCCCCAAACTGATGAGATCCCCATAAAAGAAGGCTCCAAATCTGCGGGTTCGATTCATTGCATCGCGTCTCCAATCTTCCAGTTCTTCCCAACTTTTCCAGGTCAAACTGTTGCCATTTTATTTTTCTTCTCCTCCACTATTAATTGATTTCTTGTATTAACTATCATTATTTGATAATCGGGGGTTGGGTTCGATTCTAAACTATGTTAATTGCTAGATTCAGTTGAGTCTTAAGCCAAAAAATTTTGTTTTACTTTATAATTGATTTTTAATTTRTATTGATTTTGCATGTCGAGTCTTCAGTGTTTCTGACTTCTTCTTCTTCCTTTTTTTTTTCCAAATGGTGAATAAGAGCTGTTTTAAGGGTGCAAGAATATAATGTTTAACAATTTTGGTTTTTGGAATAAATTTTGAATCAATGGGTTTGATCAGTCCTGATTGTTTTTAAAAGGAAGAAGAAGAATATAATGTTAATTGATTTTTTTTTTTGTGATGGGCTTTTGAAACAATCAGAAATCAATGGCACATTTTTTAGAAAATAAAATATACTCAAAAGTCAAATCGGTATGTAATGCTCCGTCCTATCCTTTATTTATTATTTTAAGGCAAATAATTGTGTCTGACCAAATTAATGAGTTATGGCTCGTTAGGTCATTTGACCCAATATTATAATGTATTGATTTTGTATTGTAATGTATTAGAATAAAAATTATGTCGTTCAAATATCTCTGAAGAATGTGAGAATTTGTCGAGAAATAGATAATTATTCACTGAATTGATATTTATATGGCTATAATGATTGTATCATCCTAACCAATCAAAGGGCGAGGAAATGCCAAATTCTCGATGCCTAGTGACATAATGATTAAAGTCATAAAAGTTTAGTATGAACCAAGAGGAACCTTGTTAAGTTGGTGATATTTATGCTTATGATTATCATTGAGAATTACATTATAAAAATGGAACTATACCTTTAATTCATGTGGAAGAAAACACATTTTAGAGAAATTAATGAGTCAATTTAGTAGTATTACTTCACTACTTTTTTGATTATCGAATCATAAGATATGCTAAAAACAAACTTGGACACTGACTTATTCAAGTTATTGACACGATTGACATGGATACTTTGGTCGTGATATGATGATCCGTATTTTAAGAAATTAACATGGACACCGTTTATTTCGAGTGAAATAACAAATGAGATAGAAATCTGATGTACATTAAAGTGTAATGCTATTGAATTACAGTAAATGAATTCTAAAGTACCAGAGCACCACAGGCATTCACAACAAAAAAATAGCAGTTCTCCGAGGGATTCTTCCCTCGGTTTTTTGAGAAATCGAGGGAAAATCCTCGATAAAACCCTCCTCGGTAAATTTTTCCGAGGGCAAATTTCCCTCAGAAAATTTTACTGAGGGTCAATCCCCTCATACGACCCTTGGGAAAAATGAGGGCAAACCGAGGGGCGGCTACCCTCAGAAAAATGAGGGGAGTTTGCCCTCGAAAAAACCGAGGGCAGTTTACCCTTGAAAAAATCGAGGGCTAGGTATCCTCGGTAAAACCAAGGGCAAAATGCTCTCGGAAAAACCGAGGGGCAGTACCCTCGGAAAAACCGAGGGCCATAGCTACCCTCGGAATAACCGAGGGGCATACACCTTCGCTTTTTCCCTCAGTTTTTTGATTTTCCGAGGGATTTCCAAGGGTATTCCCCCTCGAATTTTATTTAAAAAAAAAAACATTTTTAAATATTAATTTTAATTCCTGTTTATTTATTAAAATTTCCCAAATAATGGAGGAAAAACCAATAATTAACAGAAAAATATATAAACTTATTATTATAAAAATATTTGAAAATTCACGATTATTACATACGTTCGACAAAAGTGTTTAGTAATTTTATAAAACATATCAAACTATACAATGACGAGGGGTGCTGTGGCGGGGGATGCTGCGGCGGGGGGTACTGCAAGAAACGAGCATACATCTCGGCCATCTGTGCGTTCACCTGCGCCTGAAATGCCTCCTGCTGCCGGTGCTGCTCCTCACGTAGTTGCTCAGACTTGGTGTATCGCTTCTCGATTACCTGGACCTCCGCTAGGAGCTCCGCCCTCTACACCTCCTGAGCTAGTCTCGTGGCCTCCAACTCCTCCCTCTGCGCCTGGAGCTGGGCCTCGAGCTGTCTCACGTAGGTTATATGCTGCTGGGAGGAGGAAGAAGAAGAGTTGCTTGTGAAAAAACCCTTCGCAGCAGCAACCACCTTCCCGTACGATCCGATGTCGTAGTGTTGCCCTAGCTCGACCCTACGAGGTCGAAGAAAACCCAGTCAGGGTCAACCTCACTACCCGCATCCAGGGAAGACGCACGTGCCTCCTCCAGGTGTCACTCGTACTTCGCCTGAAATACAACTCGTTAGTAAATTCTACATTAAGAACTAAAGAACAAGTTAAAAATAAGAGACTCACATTAATATTACTGGATTTCGCATCGATCCACGTGTCGTCGTCCTTCTTGTGCGTACGTACAAAAACCTGGTACGCCTTGGCCGGCTCACCCGTCTCCTGCTCCTGTATCCAAATAGAATTTTCAGATAATTAACATTAAAAATAAACAAATAAATAATATATTATTATATCTTGAAATTACTTACGATATCCAGAGTATAATCGATATTAGATCTAGCCTTTCCTGTGCTTCAACATCCTAGTGATTTATTCTTGGATACCATACAAAGTGTAAATTTTACACATTAGTGATTTACTTATATGCATAATTAGTTTGTATATTAACAGTTTTATAATTCACTTTTTGGCAAAAGATTATCTCCGAAGATCTTACATGGGGTGGGGAAGTCCGATGAGTATGATGCAGCTATGAGATCAAGTTAGGAGGCATTTATTGGCGATGTTCTGAGCACATTTGATATGGTTAGTAATCTTTTTAGTAGTTCTCTTGTCTATTATTTGGTAAAGTACTTTTTTTAAGTAATGTTTTGTTTTTAAGTCGTAAAGTAACAAAAAAATTAATACTCTGCAAGATTTTGTGCCAATACACTGGGATAATCATTTCTATTGCACCGTGGTAAATCTCGTGATAGCAAAATTCAAATCTTGGATAATAGGATACATTCGGATGCCAACAAATATGGTAAAACTATCGAAATTGTGGTACATAAATGATCTGCTTTAATATCTTTTCAATCTGCTTTTTTTGTTGTCACTTATTGCACTCAAAAGTGTCATAGATTCATGAATTAGTGACACATTTGTAAACTTTCTTAGACATTACTTTAAGCATTATTTTTATGTATTTGTGTTACTTATCAATTAGGATTGTCACTTTTAGTGTATAAAGTGTCACTCTGTATCATTTTTCGTAGCATGCTTTTGTAGTCAGCTTATTTTAATTATTATTACTTTTATATTATGTAACACAAACAAATAGCTATATTTCTCCAAGAAAGAAATCGCCCTAAAGGCATACTTGTATGTGACTATACAATAGAGTTTGTGAATTTCCCATGGCATCGTCAGTAGAGGAACAATTGTGGTGTGTTTTTGATGCACAATATAGAGCTTTTCAAAGGTGTACCTTATGCTAGCCGCGACGATCTGTCAAAAGTAAGATTTCTTTTGTTTTTTCTATTTTTTTGTTAACCTGAATGTATTGCATAATTTTGTAAAACGTGATGAATTACTCATTGAATGTTTTTTTTTCTGAAGGCTTTAGTACGTAGAGTTTTGAGAGCGAAGATATGTCGTAGGGTGTTTTTTAGCGATCTTAATGTGGAAAGATCGGTTGTTTTGTTGAAGACTCTAAATTGGTGATTAAAAAAAGATGATTCAAAGAAGGCGATTAAAGAAAAGAAAAGGCGTGTTGCTGAGTGGAAGAAGAATAAAAAATTAATAAAAATAGTTTTAGATCTTTGAAGGATTATTGTTGTGTTTCTAATGTGAAAACATGTTATATTTTTCCCGATGTAGAAAACTAGTTTTTGGATGTTAATGGTGTGAAAGATTATCACATTTGCACCAAGTTCTGTCACTTTTGTGCAGAAAAGTGTCACTTTTTTGCTAACGTGTCTTGGATGTTAATGGGGGTAGATTTCAAATCGAGAAGTATCACAGGTGTTATTTGAGAACAATTAGCTGATTTAGATTTATGCTTTATTCTATAACAATTATCCGATAATTATCTTTATTGTCATTTTTTGTTTTTATGCAAATATTATGTCACTTTTTGTAGAACAGTGTCACTCTATTGCTAACATGTCGTGGATGTTAGTGTTTGTAGCTTATAATCAAGAAGTGTTACAGGTGCTATTCAAAATCACTTAGGTGATTTTCATTATACTTTATTTGAGAACAATTAGCTTACAGTCATCGTTATTTTTGTTTTTTTATGCAAAAAACTATCACATTTGCAACAAATTGTGTCACTTGTGTGCATTAAAAGTGTCACCCTTTTTTGCTAACGCGTTCTGGGATGTTAATGGTAGTAGCTTGTAATCGAGAAGTGTCACAGGTGCTATTCGAGAACAGTTAGCTGATAATCAACGTTATTTTTTATTGATATTTTTTATGCAAAAAACTTGTCACATTTTTTTGTACCAAATTGTCACTTTTTTTTGGCAGAAAAGTGTTACTACACAAGTTATAGTAGTCAAGTTATAATTTCTCATACATGTGCAACTTTTGGAATTGAGTTTATAATATTACAACAAAATCATTTCACCTATAACATGATCATCCATTCCAAGACGAATAAAAAATAAAACTCAAAAGGTATAATTGTTACTTTTTAAGATATTACTATCACTTTGTAAATAAAAAGTGTCACTTTTGAAGATAATAACAAATGTGATAATTTTACCAAAAAAAAAATCACTGCTAAAATAAAAAAGCATTGGGAGACTTGGAACCAAACTCCCGGGCTTGATTATCCGCAGGAACATTAGTAGTCTTCTTCTTCTTCTTTTTCTTGCTCTTTTCAATATGTCCCTGCTTCCTTTTACTTCTTCCCTTTGTAATAGAGCGAGCAAGATCTAGACACATAGTAGATGAACTTGAAACATGAGAGGATTCGTTTGGTTGTGGTAAATTCTTCAAGGTATAAACAGCAAGAGAATCTCTAATGTAACCATATTCAATGAGTTTTCTTGCTTCCTTGTTTACTTGGAACTCCAACAGAAGATTTTAATACATTCATGACATGTTATGATGCCAAGTAATGACATTAGTAGGATCTCCATTTTCCTCTCCACTTTCCCTATTTGTGCTTTTTAACCTATCCCAAACATCAGATTTGGCTATTTTTGTCCACCTCTTCAGTATATATGCTCTTGGGATTTTCATACAATTGTGATTATGAAGTATTCTTAAGCTATGACAACACAAGATTCCACGTTCCTCAAAATTCTTGCAAGAGAAGGTGATTAGGTTACCAGTAGTTGCAAACATCACATATATGATACCCCTAACACCATTGTGAGCAGAAAGTTTATAAGTAGTTATTATCTCATCCTGATCAAACTCTTTACAATTAGTTGACAACATTGCAATATATTCTGCTTCAAACTCTTCGAACACTCTCAATGTATACAACTCGGAAGCATGCTTCAACATCACTGTTAATAGCAGGACAGTTGGCGGAACTGAACTTGATGACTGGAACTCGTCATCTGTTTCATTCTTTCTCCAATTTTTGATTAGGTTCTTAAAATTCCCACAAATCTAGTCAAACTCATTATCTTCTCTGAATTGAATACAATTACATTGTTTGTACTCTCATTTCTTTGCGAGGAAAGCATCCCGACAGAAAATAAGTCTATGTTTAAGGTTTTGCACCATTTGTCCCTTAGATCATACAACCGCTGGAACCGTGATTTGTCTTCCGATCCATATGTATGAATCCAACAGAACTCAAATTCATGCTCATCAATACATCCAGGCAAGCATTTTTTTTAATGATTCTTTAAAGGCATTGTTTGATTTTAACTGCCCAAACCTACTCAGAGCATTTTGGTACAAATGCCAATGGGAACGCCTATGCTTTGCCCGAGGAAAAACCTACATGTGGGAAAATAATAACTATTTCATATAAGTATCCGTTCTTGAGCTGTCACTTTTCCTATCATTACAGTCATGTTTTAGCTTTGAACGTCTCACTTTTGTAGTAAAAGAATTATTTTCATAAAAATATGATTTTAATTCAAAATACAAAGTGAAAGATCGTAGGACAAAAGTGACACTTTTGGAGGTAAATGTGACTGAAATTAGTTAAAAAGTTACAGTTTTAAAAGTAAAAGCAGACAAAAGAAATGAAAAAGACCATGAATAGTGAGTATTACAAGAAATGTATACCTTTTCTATTGTATTAGCTATTGCATGATCCTGATCAGTGAATATAGTGACAGGATATTTCCCTCTCACGGATTTCTTTAAAACCTCAAAAATTCACTTAAATTATTCTATTTTCTCATTCGCCAAAAATGCACAACCCAACATAATGATTCTCTGATTATGGTTAACGCCAACTATTGGAGCACAAATAAGATTGTATCTATTTGTTCGATAGGTCGTGTAAAATATTACAACATACCCAAATAATTCATAGTCTTCTTTCATCATTGAATCCCTCTAAAACACATTAGTCAATTTGGCATACTCATCCAACTTAACTCTAAAAAAAATTCCTCCTCATTAGATTGTTGCTGCAGTAAAATCTCAACAAGTGTATGCATCCTCACCTTTTATTTCTTTAATTTTTAAACGATTAACAAAATTCAAATGGTCTTTGATCGCGTGATAACTATTTTGATCTCCACCTGCTTCATGGGCCATATAACGATAAGAATCTGTTTGTCTCATTTCAGAAGAGACCATATCTTGTATAACTTTACCTTTCTAAATTATAATTTTTCTCTCAGAACGATATAGGTGGGCCCACTCTGTTCTAGTAAATGGATGATTATGCACTGTCTTATGTTCAATTACTACATACCACCCATCATCATTTAACTTTATTCTCATTGAACTACTACACCCTGTTCGCGTGACAGGACATTTCTTCTTTGATGTACCTAGTTTCCTAAATCCTTCATACGAGCACACAAAGTAATGCTCGGACACAACTCCATCTTCAGTTTTTATAGAAGTTAATTTACGAACACTGAAGCCAAGCGCACGACCATGTTTCTTATACAGCTCATGCATATCATTAATAGTCTTTATCCTTAAATCCAAGAGAGAACCAGTCACATCTACACAATTCACAGTAAATAAACTTATAAGTATTAGGACTTTTAAAGATTGAGTAAAAGTGATAATAGTATATGAAAATGTGAAAGTCTTTTGCATAGTAAGTGATAATTCTCAACCAATATATTTAAGAAACGAATAGTGAAAGTCAATTTATAGAAATAGATATCATCTCTAATAAGTGACTAGTGTATATATAGGAAAGTGACAATGTTTTGCATAGAAAGTGACAGTTTTCAACTATTGAATTACTGCTTAAAATTATCCTACAGAAAACAACATACAATTTTGAAAATGATAACAAATAATGTATAGAAATCACCTTCTTCAATTATATCAAGTTGATCGTGCTCATTTATAGGTTCAAAATTATAGGTTTCTACATCATCTCCATCCAAACAAACCATAATTTCTGAATTGAAGCTTTCATGCTCCATTACAGATGTGAAATCCACGTCAATCGGTTATGAGTCCGTAGCAAGGTCCCGTGGAGTCATGGTGGAGGCACGAACAAGTCCAAACTAACATAATTAGAACCTGAACTAAAAAATTGATGATTATATTTGTTGCATTAAATTAGCGTCAATCAGTGATACATCCATGGCAGAGGTGCGGCTGAGGCACAATGATTATCGATGCCTTTCTTTCATTTTTGGGGCTGGGGTGGGTCGGGGAGAGAGAAACAACAAGAAGAAGCCATGGCAGGGCAGAGACGCAAGCAGTCCTGCCATATGGCGGTGGTGCTAGAGAATTTTTTGGACGAGAGGATGGAGATAGATCTCCATTTTCCAGATGAGAGGAGGGGAGTCGAGAGAGGGGAGAGAGTTAGGAAGGGGCAGACAAGCCATTTTTTTAATTTATATATGAAACCCGAATCGGCTTAGCGGATCCAGGTTTAATGTGAATTTGGACTCCCTCACATTATAAAAGATTCGTGTGGCCGTCACACAGGAGACTGACTCTTATATATTTAAGAGATAAGAGTGAAGATATCTAATTTTCTTGTAGAAAAGACATTTTTTTATTTTGAATATATCTAAATGCTTTTTTTCTCAAAAATACCCAATTAATATATAACTCGGTTTCATTATTATTTTAGACTTATTTCTTCTCTCTTATTTTATACTTGTTTCATCGCCCGAGTTTCTTCATACTTTTTTTTTATCAATTATAATTTATGATTGTTTCATAGCCTGTGTTTCAAAATTGTTTCATAACTTTTGTTTCATAATTACTTCAAACTAGTTACATTGTTTGTATATTGTATGTTTCTTATCTCCAAACAATTGTTTCTAAAACATAAATAACGAAAAAGTTAATCATACTAGACTGTTGTTATTTTTCTTAAACCTAAATAATAGGAATGTGAAACATATTCGAATTAAAGAGACAAACATAATTTACACAGTGTAAATTATGTTTCACATTCCTATTATAGATTTAGGAATGTTTCATAGGAATGTAAATTATTCTTCGGTATTGCCTTTGGTAATTATGGCGGCAAACATTGGCGCCATTTTCTAAAGGGATTTTTCGAGGGGAATCTTTTCCCTCGGGAAAAACCGAGGGATATTTTAGTCCCTCAATTTTTCCCTCGGAAAAAACCGAGGAAAAACGTTCCCTCGATTTTTCCCTCGGAAAATTGCTATTTTTTGTAGTGATTCATATCTCAAAGATACATCACTCATTGTTTCAACACTTGTTCCTTAGGAAAATTATATGATTGAGACCGACATATGCTAAAGATATAAAGTATAACAATTCATTCTTATAATTGATAATAGGTGATACATGTGGACATAACCATTCAAAATGCGGACTATTCAAGTATTTTATGGTTTTGGTATATACTTCGGCACATATTGTCCATAAAAATGTTGCATTTGAAAGGATCCTTGCATATTTAGTATGATTAAGTACTCACCACCCTCATAAAGCATTCAAGATTTATAATGCTAGATATTTTATATCAAAAGTATTTGATGTCTATTGCATGTCAATCAAGATCGATGTAAAGCATCTTGAACCCTAATGTGCATATACAATAAGGCCTCAAAGAAGACATCGTCAAAAAGGATATAGATGGTGACTAAAATAATATTTATATGCACTCATATTTTTTTTCTCTGGACAAGATTATGCAAAATTGCACGCAACTCTTACTTATTCATTTATGAACCTCTGCTAACCAAATATTTTTATATACCAGTTGGTAACTGGACCCATTACTCGTAGCCAACATGTGATATATAAGCCCAACCACAAGTACAATCTTCACACCACTATTACAAAATCACCTCTCCCTCACAACCCTTTAGCTGCCCTAAACGACCCGAATTGGAAAATGGCAATGAAAAACGAATATAATGCTCTTATTAATACGTGGGAGTTAGTTCCCCATCTGCATAATGTTAATATTGTTCAGTTTCTGTGGATATTTTGACATAAAGGAATTCTAATGGATCTTTTTAGAGGCACAAAGCTCGACTTATAGGTGATGGTAAAACTCAGCAGGTTGGAGTAGATTGTGGTGACACGTTCAGTCCGATCATCAAACCAGCCACTATTCGCATGATTCTAAGTCTTTCTTTGTCTAAATCATGGCCTATTCATCAACTTGATGTCAGAACATCTTCCTACTCGTGGACCTTAAGGAAACCACCTATATGCATCAGTCGATGGGATTTCGTGATCCTATTCATCTTGATTATTTATGATTGTTGAAGAAATCTTTATATGGGCTTAAGCAGGCACCTCGATCTATGTACAAAAGTCTTTCTAATTATGTTAAACCCATGGGGTTTTCTCACAGTTCATCTTATCATTCGTTATTCATATACCGCCAGGGTGATGACTTGGCTTATATCCTCCTGTACGTTGACGATATATTCTTGACCGCCTCTTTTGACACTCTCCGATAGTCAATCATGCCATTTTTGAGCTTGAAATTTGCTATCAAAGACTTGGGTCCACTAAACTATTTTTTGGGTATCACCATGACGCGTCATCCGAATGGTATGTTTTTATCCCAAAGAAAGTATGCCTAAGGAAATAGTTTAAAGGGCTAGCATGTCTTCATGTAAACCTTCTTCAACTTCAGTCGATACCAAGTTTAAATTAAGCATCACCAACATCTCCTCTTTCTACGATCCTTTACTCTATCGCAACCTTGCCGACGCATTATATTATTTGACATTCACAAGGCCCGATATGTCTTATGCGGTTCAGTAAGTTTGTTTGTTTATTTATGCATGATCCGAACCAAGTACACATGAAATATCTTAAGAGTTCTGTTCGCTATGTCCAAGGACTCTTGATCTCGGTCTACATATCTATCCTTCTTTGACTCCCGCCCTCTTTTCTTACACTGATGCTGATTGGGGTGGATATCCAGATATAAGTTGATCGACACCAGGATACTGTGTATTTTTGGGTGATAACTTAATATCCTTGTCCTCCAGATGACAACCTACTTTGTCTCGCTCTAGTATTGAGGCCGAATACCGAGGGGTCGCCAATGTTGTTTCAGAATCATGCTGGATATAGAATCTTCTCTTAGAACTTCATTGTCCCATTCAGAAGGCTACCTTGGTTTACTGTGACAATGTTAGTGTGATTTATCTCTCGGGTAGCCCCATTCAGCATCAGCGCACTAAGCACGTCGAGATGGATTTACATTATAATCGAGAAAAGGTTTCTTGTGGATAAGTTCATGTTCTCCATGTTCTGTCATGCTATCAGATAGCTGACATCTTCACGAAAGGCCTACCATTTATTCTCTTTGAAGACTTTTGGAACAGTCTCAGCATTCGCCCGCCTCTCGCTTCAACTGTGGGTGTGTGATAGAATATACGCAAATATATTATTTGTATCATTACCAATCTTTATATTTATGAACATGATTTGCATGCTAATTAGTTCCATACCAATCCTATTATTTCATAACTTTTTCTGTGAAACATATTCGAATTAAAGAGGACAAACATATAATTTACATTCCTAAATAATAGGAATGTGAAACATATTTACACTGTGTATGGTATCCAAGAATATACATTTGCATCTGTTATCAACATTTTGTGCTCGGTAAACCAATACCCATGCGTCAATGACATTAGTAAACACCCACTATTATTGATTTAACAATAAAATCTCTGTCTTTGAAATAGTGTGACCATCACTCATAAAGAGGACATCACTGAAAAAGGTTCAACAACAAAAGTGTAAAAAAAAAAGGAATCTTTTCCAATTATTAGAGTCACATTTACTTCCCAAAAGTGTCACTTTCAAATAATGAGAATAAGAAACAACAAAGTACACAAAAAAAGAAAATAATTCTAACTAATATAGTAAGGTACGATCTAAATTCAATCGAGCCGAGCTCTTACCACATAGGGCTAACCTTACGATAGGTCTTGGCTGAGGATAGCCAGATGTGGCCCTTGATGCACAAAGAAAGGAGTAAGCTGGGCTCTAGAAAGTCCCAGGTATTACGTCAGTCCAGGAAAGACAAACTAGACAAGCATTGTGCCATGTTGGCAGGGAGAACTGAGATAAGAAATGGTCAGACAACCTTACCCAAGAATCCTTGGGAGGTCTATAGATGTTAAGAAGAGAGACCTAAATGCATGAGTATCAAGCTTATCCGCGACCTGATAACATGAGGTCCTGAGAGTGCTGGCCTAATCAGCGACCTGGAAGCGTCAGGTCACATGAGTGCCGACCTGGTAGGTTGTAAGGTCAACAGGTCGTACAAGAGGTAGCCAGAAGGACTTTTCGGGATCACTTGGAAAGATACAGCCTAAGTCTGGCTGAGTTGAACTAAGCTAGTTTCTTGGAGGTCCGCGCTTAAGTTCACAAGAGGACCTTATCATGCTCAGGAAAGGCGATGAGGGCAACTCGGATTCACCTAGGTCCGGTCATCCTAGGAGAACTGAGCAGTCTAGATTACCTGAATAACGGCTTGAGACTCACGGGAAGTTCTCTAAGATCCGAAAGATGCCTCAACCAATTTGGGATATAAATACCCCAACTAGCAGAGTAAAGGAGGTATCACTTTCATCTACTCATTTAGTGCACTTTGAAATCATTCAACCTCACGACTGACTTAAGCTTTGGAGAGGGCTCCATCGGAACTCCTCCGGTGGTCTTTTTCTAATGTGTCTTTTGGGTAGCTCTCCTAGGTTGCGGTGGAGGAGTATTTTTAGAAAATCAAATTGCACCATCTGTGGGAAAGTGAATTGGGCTAAGGCGTGAGGTGTAGAATGACAGAGACAGACAAAATTTGGTGAAATTTAGTGGCAGAGCTGGGTGGCATGCCGAGCTCCGCCGCACCAACGGTCTCCAGAAGTAGTAACACCACCAACCACAGACAGAGGAGATGGACAACAACCCCCTCCTGGAACATCCCCACACTTAAACCCCTCAGAGGAAGGCGGCAGGACAGTCAAGAATTCCTTTTTGCAGTAAATATCCAACATCATCGGTAAAGCAGTTGAAGAGGCAGTGGACAAAAGGTGGGCAGAATTCTCACCAACCCGTCTCAGAGGAGGCCAACCACTGGAATTAGAAACTGCCAAAATCCCCCAAGGTATGGCAAAAACCCTTGCTCGGGAGGAGGAGGAGAGCACCTTTGGCTAAGATAGTGATACTTCAAGTAGGAGTACACCAGACCATACTGAACAAATGTAGAACTTACAGTAGGAGGTCAGAGAAGTAAAAAAAAATGGCAGGTAGCAGGGCAGGGTAGATGTGCTGGATCACACCATTCACTGAAAACATCATGATAGATGACTTGCCAGCCTCCTATCAGTCCTTGGGTTTTGAATACAATGGGACGACAGATCCATGGGATCACTTGTGCCAATTCAAGAATGAGGCCACCTTGCACAAATTCTCGGACGCAATAATGTTCCAAGTCTTTCCCACAACCTTTACTAAATCAGCTCAGCTCAGCTCTGGTTCTGCCAACTACCGTCTCGCTAAATAAGTAATTTCAAAGAGTTTACCTCGACATTCCTACACCAATTCACCAGTTGCAGAAAATACCAGAAGATGCCTTTAGAATTGTTCAGCATAAAGCAAAAAAGGGAGAAGGCTTGGTTGGATATATAAAACGTTTTATTAACGCCAAGTTGGAGGTACCATCAGCATCCGAAGAATTCCTAATCAACGCCTTAGCTCAGGGGCTAAGGAGGGGAGAGTTTTTTCAATTGGTGGTTAAACCAGCACACACGTTTTGCGAGCTATTAGTGAGAGCTGAAAAGTATATACACCTGGAAGAAGCTTTAAGGATAAAAGATGATGGGGACAGACGGAGAGAACGTGTTGATAAGGAGGAGAGGCCTCAGGTCAAAAAGCCCAGAGGTGAGTTGGGAGGAGGGCACCCCAGATTTGATCGATAAACACCACTAGCGTCACCATATGGAGAAATCCTCCAGGCTATTGAATGACACCCTGACCTCAAATGGTCGAGGACAAATACCCAGAAGCCAAGGAAAGACAAGTTTGATAAATTCTATAAATATCACAATGAGTATGGTCATGACACTGATCAATGCAGACACTTGAAAGATGAGATCGAGCGGATGGTGCAAGCAGGCCATCTGAAGGAATTCGTGCATGGGAGGAAAGAGAAGTCAAAGCCTGAGCATTATAGAAAAGAACAACATTATACCCCCAGACACGACGGGAAGGTGGCTAAAACGAGGGCAAGGGGGGAAGCCAATCTCAAACAATTAGAGGATAAATTCAGATGATTGTGGAGGGAACCATGAATACACAATCACACCGAGCACAAAGAAATTATGTGCGTGCTGCAAGGGATATTCCAAGGAGAACAAAAGAGGTCGGGCATCTAACACCCAGCTCGAACGCCTACTTTGGATTAGAGGACGAGGATGGCATTCTAGCACCTCACGTAGATGCCCTGGTAATAACAACCACAATTGTTAATTATAACGTACATAGAATCTTTGTGGATAGAAGCAGCTCTACATATATCTTGTTCTACGATTGTTATAGGAAATTAAACATGGATCTAGAATTGGAGGAGGTCGCGACTCAGGTAGGATTCATAGGAGGAGCTCTGCAACCAGTGGGTGCAGTAAAGTTGCTCGTCTCATTAGGAGAAGACCCGTTTAGGAAAACTAAACCAGTATGTTTCCTCGTGGTAGACGCACCATCCTCCTATAATGATATGCTAGGACGACTATCCCTGAGTCCATTTCAAGCAATAGTCTCTAATACATGTAAGTGAAATTCCTCGTCCGAGAAGGGGTAGGAGAAGTGAAAGGAGACCTATACACATCAAGGAGGTCTTATGTAGAAAGCATTAGGAGAGCTGAGGATGAAAGAGAACCTAAAGGGGCCAGGACGGCAGAAGTAATACCTGAGCAGACTAAGCCCGAGAAAACTTAATGATGGTAGTGGTAGTACCAGAAGACAGTAGAAAAGTCTTGCGAGTGGGAGTGACGCTAAATCCAGAAATCCTAGTGGAATTAGTAGCCTTCTTGCAGGATAATACCGACGTCTTTGCATGATCGCTGCAGGACCTGATAGGCATTGAACCAGGGATAACCAAGCATCACCTGAACATTAACCCTAAAGCAAAACCAATAAAATAGAAGAAACGAGACTTTGGCTCAGAAAAAGAAGCCATAATCCAGGCCGAGGTAGAAAAGCTGCTAAGGGCAGGGCACATCCAGGAAATATAATTCCCAGAATGGCTCTCCAATGTTATACTAGTGCCAAAAATAGAAGAGGATTGGAGGATGTGCATTGATTTCAGGGACCTCAACCGTGCCTGCCCTAAAGACCACTACCCATTACCTAAGATACACTACTACAAAAAATGCCATTGGAACAGGACTATAGGCATTGGTTGTTTATAATTATAAAAAGTTATAGGCATCGGTTATTTCCCAGAAAAATGCCATTGGAATAGGACTATATGCATCGGTTATTGTAAATAACCGATGCCTAATATCGCGCGGGGTCTTTTTTATAATTAAAAAAAGTTATAGGCATTGGTTGTTCCCTAGGAACTGATACGTATAGTCGAGCAGTTTTTTTTGTAATAAATGAAGTTATATGCATCGGATTTTTGCAACAATCGATGCCTATATAGTCCGAGAAAAATTAATAGCATCGGTTATTCGAAAACAACTAATTATAATAATAAAAAAACCCAAAAATCTCATTACAATAAATGGGCATCGGTTGTGGTACCAGAACCGATGCCTATAACTCAATACGAGCATCGATTCTTGATTAGAACCGATGCCTATGTAAATTAAATTTGGCGCGCATCGCGGGAAAAAATTAACAAAATTATGGTGAGCAAAATTTCAAAATCTGATACATCGGTTTTTGTCTGAAAACCGATGCATATAATAAATTGAAATTTGTAACTCTATTATTGGAAAACAATATCATAGGTTTTTCCCCAAAACCGATACTAATACTTTTGATCTCGTATTATATGCATCGGTCTCTCTCAGAACAACCGATGTATATTGTGAATTGTTGTCTTCTCTAAAATGCGGACATATTTAAAATTGTTGAACAAAAACTCAAATTTCTAAATTGAATCTTCACATTTATAATTGATGAACAAAAATTCAAAACCTATTCCATTATTCTATCCAAATTTCTTTCATCTTTTCTATTGAATTTGCAATTTAATTTCAAAAATCTCCCACGAAAACCTAGCAACTTATTTTTGCCTCTTTGTGCAGCCTCTCACCGTCTCTTTGCAAATTGATATGAACAAAGTATGCATTTATTTCTGCATATATATGAAAAGGCATGAAGCATATGCTTTTACTTATCCTAGAACTCCAAGAGGCACATGTATTTCTTGTTCACACACTGAAAATTGAAAAGGCACAGTATGCACCGGGAAATTGAAAAGGTACTGAGAATTCGAAGAGGTGCAAAAATAAGAGGTGCACTGAACTTGTATATATACCCTCTGTTTGTGGAAAAAATTAATATTCATCAATATATAACTAAATTGCACTTTTCTAGCTAAATAAAATTTTAATCCTCATCACAAATAATGGCTGACAACATGGAGAGTCCGCTTCGCAAGCTATTGGAAGCTCAGGAAAAATAAATTATCGCATTGATGAAGCAAATGCAGGAAGTACGTTCCGCAGACATGCGGAAGCTAGCCGACCAGTTAGAAGCACTCACCCACATTTTGAGCAGTATAAATGCTCATTGGGGTGAGGTGGTTCTCTCTATCTCCAAGATCGAATCCACTCTCATCACGAAGCTTGGCGCACGGTTTGATGATGACGATGTGGATCGTGCTCAGGCGGGGACGAAGAGGAAGGCCGCCCGCTTGAATTTTCTCCTGCATTTGTAATTTTTTTTTTTTTTTTTTTTTTGCATTTGTATCTTTTTTTTTTTGCTAATTCGAATAAAAATTTCTATTTTCAATTACTGTGTGCAATATTTTTAATTAACTACTGTGTGCTAATTAATAGTAATAATAATAGTTTAATGAATAACATTAAATCTAAGGTCAAAATGGGATGAGAAAAAGTGTATAACTAAAACTTATATTCTTTTTTTATTTGCATCAAGTAAACAAAGGTAGCCTGATAACAGAGTTATGCAATTATCATTTGATTTCACTTTACTGATGCACATAAATATAAAATCTATGTGTTCAACTAAAGTTGTACATCCTAAGGCATTTCACTATGTGTGTTTACAAAATTCACTCCTTCATGGCCATATCTGAATCTTATTATCAATGGGACCTGCTGAACAATGCAAAATTATGAAAATGCAAATAATACCTAAAAAAGAAGTTAAAACAATAGATGAATGGTGAATATTGGAGCCACACTTGTCTTTCAATTAACGACTTTGGTTTGCTCAACATAATAATAATAATAATTATAATTATAATAAGTTGAACTTGTTATCCTAAATTATAATATAATTTGAACCTAGCTAACACTATTTATATTAGGTCAAGAAAACAGAGTAATAAAAAAAAGTAATTGATAAGAAAAAAAATTATGAACAATGTTACATGCATAAATATGGAGTATTCTGGTAAATTAACTTTTGATTCTTTGTTAGTTTATTAATTGAGTTTTTAATTAATGGATCGAAGTTGGATGTATGATAGACGTAATACACTTGAATATATTCAAGGGGTTGAAAGTTTTTTGAAATTTGAAAACTAAGTATGATTGGAAAATGATTGCGTGTCCTTGTGTTGATTACAAAAATCTGAGATAATTTCACAGTACAGTCAGTGAAGAGCCATTTGGTATATCGTGGTTTTAAAGAAAGTTATTCACGATGGATATGGGATGGTGAAACTTTACCTCCGACTGATAATACAGCTCACTCGACAGCTCCGTCTACGTATAATACCAGTGATAGTAATACAGAAAACGACGAGGATGTAGACAGTGATCGATTAGATGAAATGTTGCATAATATAGGAGGTGATATCAATAATGCTTCTGCATTAGAAAGGACCACCGGAGGATTTCCGGTGGAAACCTCTCTGATGCTTAAGCCAGTTACGCTGTAAATCCTCAAATCCAGGAAAGCAAGAAGAATACTTGAGATTGCGTATTCTCAGCTTTGAGGCATAGGTATTTATAGTTTCTCATCAGATGGGGCCCTTCCGAGATCCCGGAAATAGAATTCTGTGAATCTCGGGCCGTTGTACAGAATGCTCAGATCTCCCCTTCCTCTAGGAGAGGTTAGATCGGGAAAATACTAGATCATTCCCTCTTCCTCTAGGAGAGGTTAGATCGGGAAGGTGCCAGATCATTCCCGCTTCCTCTAGGAGAGGTTAGATCAGGAAAGTGTTCGAAGCAAACCAGATCAGTGAATCCTCTTTCCTGGTTTCTGAACAGACCAGATCAGTGAATCCTCTTTCCTCTTTCCTGATGTGGAGGCTAGGGTTAGATAATATTCAGCAGAGGAGACTTGGGAGAGGCTAGAGAACCGACCAAACACCTCAAAGGTAGAGATATTGGACACATCTCTCATACCTCTAGCATAGACCCATACGACACGATATCACGGTTTGATTAGTCGCAGCCATCGTTCGTCGATGGGATTCTTGGTTCGTGACAAGCCTTGGGATTCTACGCAACTCTTGGAGCGAGCTCATTTATTTTCGTCGCTCATTGATAGTAGTTCAACGATTAGTAATATCTAAACTCGTTCTATTATAGTTTTTATAATTAGTTTAATTTGGGATTTGTTATGAGTCAGTTAGTGAACATATTGGATAGTATTTTGTTGATAGTTCGCTAAAGTATTGGTGATTGGAATTCGTACTATTGTGTTTTTGGGTTTTTGATATCGGATGAAAAATTGGTGTTGAATTATAAAAGAGTTGTGATTGGTTTAGTTATATTTCTCATAGCGTTTTAGTATTCGAATTGTTTAAAATCTGTGAATGAATATTGAGCATGATTAGTATTTAGTAATGATCTTGTGAGTAGTGTAGTGATAGAATCATTGGTATTCTTGGTTATTATAAGCATTCGATTATTAGTTTGTTATTGTTTGGGCATGATTAGTAGCAAGTGTGTTTACAAGCGTTAGCATGATATGACGTAGTTCGTAATTTGGTCAATTACTTTTCTTATAACTTGTCGAGAGATTGACACCCTTGAGATACGAAGAGTTCGTATTTGATTTTGTTTAAGCTAAGTCATTTCCAAAACCCCAATTGATCGTGTGTTTTAGAAATATAATTTGTGATATTAGTATAATAAATGTCATTAATCTCGATTTCCATTCCTCGAGAAATCGACTCGAGTTAACTTGCCAGTCTACAAGTGACCCCCTTCTCTCACGGGCAAACTTGAACCCCTTTCAAGCATAGACACATATTGGTTAACTGAATTTTAATTTTGAAAGGTACACAAAAGTTCAGCTCAAAATTTGGCGCCGTTGCTGGGGAATGGTAAAGGTGTTAATGATGTTTATTTGTGTTAATGCTTTCGTATCATTTGTTGTATAATGTCTTTGGTTCGCCTCTCGATAAAGTGATTTGTTTTTTGTTGATGCAAGGTCGACGAAGCCGTAGAGGAGAATTGACCCCATTCATCAATAGCATCGAGCGAGTGACAAGACCGAAACAACTATTTCCTTCCACCGAATGGAATCCATTGGAAGCAAATTAAACCATCATGGAGGATAATCTACCTCTTGGAAGTCGTGAAAATGGAGGAAGAGGAGGAATGAATGGTTGGCGACGGAGAGGTCAAAACAACCAAACTCCTCCTCGTGATTATCCATACGGCGTGCCACCAATTGATGACATGCATGTGCAAGAGAAAATTAATAACAACGAGGACGAAGAACCACGCAATCCACCTCTAATCTACGATGAAGAGCCAAGAGAACTAGGCAACGCAAACAACGGGGAGCACCTACCTAGGGACGATCATCAAACCATGATGCAAGAGAACCCTACTGGAGTACAGGAGGGTTCGTCCGATCGGAATGATCCAGGGTGCGATCGGATTAGAGAATAGGAGGCCTCTTCCGATCGGAATAATCCGGAGTCCGGTTGGAGTGGAGGACAGAAGGTTTCTTTCGATCGGTCGGGTAAGACTGACCGATCGGAGGGGAGGTCTGTTGAAGAAAAAACCCACAACAAATCATACGGGACGTCGTACCATTCCCCAATCGCCTCCATCCAGCAAAGGAGAGCAAGAAGTTCATGGATCTCTACAACATGCTGAAAGATGTGAACGTGAACCTCCCAATATTCGACGTGATAAAAGCAATGCCGGCCTACATCAAGTTTTTCAAAGAACTTGCGGCAAAGGAAAGAAAGATGGAAGGAAATGAACGAGTGATATTGTCCAAGGAAGTGAGCATAAAAGGAGTTAGAAGTTTTTTGGGACACGCGGGATTTTATAGACGTTTCATAAAAGACTTTTCAAAAATTTGTCGCCCGTTGTGTAAATTGCTTGGAAAAGACGTGTATTTTGAGTTTGATGGTGAGTGTCTTAGCGCCTTTAACATTTTGAAAGAAAAATTGACACAGGCACCATTTGTTGTTGCACCTGATTGGTCTCTTCTTTTGAAATAATGTGTGACGCATCAAACAAAGCAGTAGGAGCGGTCTTAGGACAACGAGTGGATAAAATATTTCGGGTCATTTACTATGCAAGCTATATGTTGAATAGTGCCCAACGTAATTATACCACTACAGAACGTGAACTATTTGTAGTTGTGTTTTCATTAGATAAGTTCCGTTCTTATATCTTTGGTTCTAAGGTGATTGTGCATACAGATCATGCAGCCCTTCGGCATTTATTTGCTAAAACTCAAAGTAAACCAAGATTGATTAGTTGGATTCTTCTTTTGTAATAATTTGATGTTGAAATAAAGGATCGAAAAGGATGTGAAAATGTGGTTGCTGATCATCTGTCCCGTATGTTAATAGAGGGAAAGTCTAACAAAATTTATTTTGTAGATGATGTTTATCCATATGAGAGTGTGAATGCCATTGACAGAGTCAATGAGCCTTTGTATGCCGATTTTGTAAATTACCTTGTTTGCAAGATTATTCCTAATCACCTTTCTTCGCAAGAAATAAAGAGATTTTTGTTTAAATGCAGGAGTTTCTTTTGGAACGATCTTACTTATACAATCAATGCAAGGATGGAATCTTTCGAAGATGCATACCAGACGAGGAGAAAATTTGTGTGTTAAAGTTTTGCCACGATGAGGGAGGACATTTTGGGAGCCAGAAGACAGCCTTCAAGGTCCTCCAAGCTGGATTCTATTGTCCCTTACTATTCGCCAACGCACACCAATACTGCAAAAAATGCGATAGATGCCAATGGTCGGGAATGATAGGAAAGAAGGGAGAGATACCCTTGGTACCCAACCAAGTAATCGAGATATTCGATGTATGGGGCATCGATTTCATGGGTCCTTTCTTGAAGAGTGGAGAGTACGAGTACATACTCATAGGAGTTGATTATGTTTCAAAATGGGTGGAGGCAGTCCCCACACGGAAGACTAATTCCGAAATTGTTCTCAAGTTCATTTAAGAGAACATTTTCAGCCGGTTCGGAGGACCGAGAGCAATCATCAGTGATGGGGGTAGCCATTTCTACAACCGAGCTATTAATCAACTGATGAGTAAGTATAGGGTGCATCACAAGGTGGCCACTCCTTACCACCCACAAACTTCGGGGCAAGTGGAGATGAGCAACCGGCAAATCAAGGCCATTCTAGAAAAGACAGTGAAATTAAACCGTAACGACTGGGTGGAAAAGCTGATTGACGCATTGTCGGCATACCGTACAGCCTACAAAACAGTGTTGGGCATGAGCCCATTTCGGTTTGTTTATGTAAAATCTTTTCACCTTCCCGTCGAGTTAGAGCATCGAGCAGAATGGGCAATTCGTACGTAGAATCTTGATTTGAACGAAGCAGGGGGGTATAGGAAGCTAGAATTGAGTGAGCTGGAGGAGATTAAAAACAATTCATACGAGATGGCATGGGCTAGCAAACGGAGAATGAAAGAAACGCATGACAAAAAGCTCATCCATAAGAACTTGGAGATAGGTAAGTTAGCCCTGCTCTTTAATTCTCATTTCAAACTCTTTCCTGGGAAGTTGAGATCGAAGTGGAGCGGCCCCTTTTTGATCACCGATATCAATGAGTTTGGGGCCGTAACCTTACTTGATGTGAAGAGTAATTATACTTTCCAAGTCAATGGCCACCGAGTGAAGTTGTATCACGGGGGCCCGATTTCGCAAAAAGATCATGAAGTAGTGATACTCGACGATCCCCCTCGAGAAAATTGAAGCTCAAATGAGGTACCGTCAATCATAAGACGTTAAACGTTGCACTTCTTGGGAGGTAACCCAAGCTCTTCTCTTCTCTTTTCCTTTTCTTCAACCTCTGATATTTGTGTATATATATATATATATATATATATATATATATATATATATATATATATATATATCCTTCTGTTTAACACATTTGGCAGGTGCAATTACAAGTGCAGCAACAAGGGAACGAGTTTCCCAGGACTGACCGACCGGAGACCTGCATGTAACCGGTCGGAACTTCTCAGATAAGTTGTCCGATCAAAGAGTCAAAGTGGACCGATCGGATGGTAAGGTGCGGGAGAGTTATTTCGGAAAGGATATTGCCATGCAGAAATAGGTGATTGGGTAAGGATTTCCGAAGATTTTCGCTGAGGTAAGGGGATCCTTATTTGGGGGAATCGATTTCATGAAAAGTAAGTGTATATTTTCTTTCCCTCATCTCGATTTATTTCGATTCTTAAAATCTCTTTTCCTCCACTCTCAAACCCCTATATAAACCCACACTCAAGGCTTAAACTCCCACACCAATTTCCTCTTCTAATCTCTCATATTCTCGAGACTTACCAGCATCCAACGAGAACCATGAACCATCATAACAACATCGGTTATGGATGGTGACCCAGAAGAAGTACGAGGACACCGTTGAGAAATTGGAAGGTGAATTGGAGGAGTATCGTCAAAAGATCCACCAACTGAAAACCGATCTCCACGACTTTCTCACCGAGGAGGTCGCTCTAACAAAGAATATTGAGTGCCTTCATGACATTCTGAACGATGTGGATTCAAGATCATGCAGCTGAAAGGTAAGACTATCGAGCTCGAGGAGCAGGTGGAAGACCTTTATGAACTGGCGTTTGGACGCATACCATCTCCTAAGTAGTTCACTAGGCCACCGATTGAGATTGAATAATGATGTTGCTCTATGTGGGATGTTGTTATGATGAATTGCATATCATGTTGATAATAAGCATTATTGCTCAGGAATTAAATAAATAACTTCTGGGTGTGGAATAACTCGTTCGTGCTTAATGATCGTTTGCGAATTTTTGCAGATTGCCATATAATAATAATAATAATAATAATAATAATAATAATAATAATAATATAGTTCAAAAATAACATATAAAAAGGGCGAGAACGGTACAAACTAATCGGATAAGCACATTTTCCGATTGCTCAATACCTACTGGACCCCAGTCCGATCGGACAAGCACTCATACCGATCGGACGATACTTACTGGCGCGCAATGAGGCCTTGGCTGAATCCCAGAGTCTGGTGGAGGAGGCCCTAGCTCAATCGCACGAGGAGGGAAAAATGGAGTTCCTTAACTCTGAAGAGGGGCTGAGGTTGATCCAGCTATCAAGGGAGGTTACCCGCCGAGCCTTTCTGGGATCCGAAGAGCTCTATCAACTGCTCGTTCACGAGGCTGCGGTGTACTATCACTTTGGTCTGGACGCCCAGGAGAAATGGGTCAAAGATCATCACGCTCTTCCTTTCAACCAAAAAGAGCCACTCAAAATGCCACCTGAGCCCACCTCATTCGCTTATGTTTCCAGAGCAAAATCGTCTACACAGTCTAGACGCTCACGAGTTTGCTTTCTTGCTTAACTTTCCGACTTGTTGCTCAATAATCGGCCCAAATAAGAGTAATTCTTGATTTTCTCATACAACTAGAGCATCCAGTCGATAACAGAGACAAAGATAGAAGAAGAAATGCTCAAAAGTGGCCCAAAGGACACTCAACCGATCGGACAATGTGTATCTCCAATCGGACTGACTGATGAAGCACACACCGACTGGACAAACTGGTGCACCGATCAAAGCCGCAGACAGAAGCCTTTATCTGATCAGACAATACCTACGTCCGATCGGACATGTACGTTACGCATGCATAATTCTTGGAAATCTTCAGTTACGAAATGGCTTGTAGCATTTAAAAACTGAGGAGGAGACTAGGGCTCGGTATCATTCAGCAGAGGAGACTTGGGAGAGGCTAGAGAACCGACCAAACACCTCAAAGGTAGAGAGATTTGACACATCTCTCACACCTCTAGCATAGACCCATACAACACGATATCAAAGTTCGATTAGTCGTAGCCATCGTTCGTCGCTGGAATTCTAGGTTCGTGACAAGCCTTGGGATTATATGCAACTCTCGGAGTGATCTCATTTATTTTTGTCGCTCGTTGAAAGTAGTTCAATGATTAATAATCTTTAAACTCGTTCTATTGTAGTTTTCATAAGTAGTTTAAATTTGGGATTTGTTATGAATCAGTTGGTGAACATATTGGATAGTATTTTGTCGATAGTTCGCTAAAGTATTGGTGATTGGAATTCGTACTATTGTGTTTTTGGGTTTTTGATGTAGGATGAAAATTGGTGTTGAATTATAAAAGAGTTGTGTTTGGTTTAGTTATATTTCTCACAACGTTTTAGTATTCAAATTGTTTAAAATTTGTGAATGAATATTGAGCATGATTAGTATTTAGTAATGATCTCGTGAGTAGCTTAGTGATAGAATCGTTGGTATTCTTGGTTATTATAAGCATTTGATTATTTAGTTTGTTACTATTTGGGCATGATTAGTAGCAAGTGTGTTTACAAGCGTTAGCATGATATGACGTAGTTCGTAATTTGGTCAATTACTTTTCTTATAACTTGTCGAGAGATTGACACCCTCGAGACATGAAGAGTTCGTATTTAATTTTGTTTAAGCTAAGTCATTTCCAAAACCCCAATTGATCGTGTGTTTTAGAAATAGAATATGTGATTTTAGTATAATAAAGGTCATTAATCCCGATTTCCATTCCTCGAGAGATCGACCCGAGTTAACTTGCCAGTCTACAAGTGACCCCGTTATCTTGCGGGCAAACTTAAACCCTTTTCAAGCATAGACGCGTATTGGTTAACCGGATTTTAATTTTGAAAGGAACACAAAATTTCGGCTCAATACCCTGGAGGTCTGACTACAGAGGATGCAGTGGACCAGCTTGCTGAGGAGTTTGATGCTTTGAGTTAGGCATAAGTTGGCTTGTTTTTGTACTTTCCTGTTGTGCTCGTGGCCAGATCTGTTTGTTTTGCCTGTTTGCTGATCTGTATTTGAACACTTCTGTTTGTACTCTGAATATTTTTGTCATCTAGCAATCTTTAGGGTTTCCTTGATTTAAGGAAACTCTTGTACTATTTTCTCTTGATCAAGTGCTTTGCTTTTCTTTATATACGTGCTTTCATTTTATGCATTTCATTATGTCTTCTTCCCCTCCCTCTTTGCATGAAGAAATTGATACCGTCAAGAGGAAAAACCTCTTTCTCTTCGCCGAGAACTTTAAACTTTCCAAAAAACTTTATGTTATTCGCGGAAAATCTTTTGAAGTATGCAGGCTTGTGGATAGGAAAAGGCAGAAGAAACGCTATTACAAGTGTGAGTGGGCTGAGCTCCGCCAGCTCAACCACCAACTCGAGGAGGAGAAGGCTGATTTACTCGAATTGGTATGTCAGCTGACCACCGCCTCTAGCGAGGCTCATGCTGTTTCTAGGCGAGTGGATAGGTATCGTCAGCACCTCCATGAAACCGAGCGCGAGCTGTGGCGTATTCGCCGAATTCTGGCTTCTGACAAGAGGTCTTCTTCCCGTAGCTGATTTAAATTCCGATTTTTAATGTACTTTCCAGACTTTCTCTGCGATCGTTCCTTTTTTGCTTCTTGCGTTTTAATCAAACTCGACAAGTTTCTCTTGTAAGAATGGCGTAGGTATTTTCTATTTTCTATTTTCCCCATGTAATCTTGAAGTTAAGTTATAGTGAATGATCTTTTTTCATTGTGGTGAATGATCTTTTCCGGCAAAATCGTTACCAATATTTAGTTCTGGCTCCTCATGGTAGCCTTTAGCCAATCCTAACTTTATTAACAATCAGGTCAGGAATATTAGAGCATCCACCCTTAGCCAATCCTGGCTTATAAATTTCACTGACAGTCAATTCAGGAGAATTGGGGCATCCATCCTTAGCCAGTCCTGGCTTTACTAACAATCAGGTCAGTAAAGTGGGGCATCCGTCCTTAGCCAATCCTGGCTTTAATGACAATCAAGTCAGGAAAATGGGGCATCCGCCCTTAGCCAATCCTTGCTTTACTGACAATCAGGTCAGGAAAATGGGGCATCCACCCTTATCCAGTCCTGGATTTACTGACAATCAGGTCAAGAAAATGGGCCATCCGCCCTTAACCAGTCCTGGACTTACTTACAATCAGGTCAGGAAAATGGGGCATCCGTCCTTAGCCAATCCTGGACTTACTGATAATCAGGTTAGGAAAATGGGGCATCCGCACTTAGCCAATCCTGGCTTTACTGACAATCAGGCAAGAAAATGGGGCATCCGCCTTTAGCCAATCCTGACTTTAAAATTTCATTGACCATCAGGTCAATTCGCAATAAGTTGTGGATAAACTCAAATCGTCATTATATAAATAAGTTTCATAAAATAATCTTACACATAATATTTTCGTAGATTTGATACATTCCACGCTCGGGGTATTTGGACTCCATCTATTTGTTCTAACTCATAAGCTCCGCCTGCTAGGTCTCTTGTGATTTAAATGGTCCTTGCCAAGTTGCATCCAGCTTTCCCTTGGCTTTTCCTAGGTCAGCTCTACGCCACACCAGATCTCCCCCTTGAAAACATCTTTTTATTACTACTTTTTTATATGTCGCTCGAACTCGTCCTCTCATGTGTTCCATCCTAACAGTGGCATGCTCTCTTTTTTCTTCAACCAAATCCAATGCATCTTGTATTAATAATTCATTTTGGTTTGTATCGAAGCTTTGTATTTGGTGAGTTTCCAGACCTATTTTAGATTGGATAACAACGTCCATGCTATATACCAAGCTAAAAGGGGTTTCTCCAGTACTTTCCTTAGGATTAGTGCGATAGGACCAGAGGATTGAACTGAGCTCCTCTACCCATTTTCCGCCTAATCTCTCAAGGCGAGCCTTGATCCCTTGCACTAAGATATGATTGGTCACCTCAACTTGGCCATTTTCCTAATGATGATAGACAGATGTGAAGTGTTGGTCTATCTTAATCTTAGTGCACCAGGCTCTGATCTTAGCTCCCATAAACTGCGTGCCATTATCTGAGACCAGGATCCTGGGAATGCCAAATTGACACACTATGTGTTTCCATATAAAACCTATCACCGCATCTTCCGTAATTTTTGCCAGAGCCTCGAACTCTACCCATTTGTTGAAATAGTCAATGGCGATAATCAAGAATTTCTTCTGAGCCAGAACTGTAGGGAAAGGTCCGACCATATCTATCCCCCATTTCGCAAAGGGGCAGGGAGAGCTCATTGTCATGAGCTCTTCTTCCGATTGGTGAACCAAAGTAGAGATCCTCTGACATTTGTCACATTTCCTAACAAAGTCTTCCGCCTCTTTTCGCAATAATGGCCAAAAATAGCCATCTCTCATGACTTTTCTTGATAAGGTCCTGGCGCCCATATGATTACCACAACATCCTTTTTGAATTTCTCTAAGGATATGGGCGCCTTCCTTCAGGCTCAGACATCTCAGAAGAGGTTGTCCGAATCCCCCCCTATACAACTCTCCTTTGATCAGGAAGAAGCGTGAGGATCTAACCCTTATCTTCGTTGCTTCTCTTTTACTATCTGGCAACTCTCCTTTATCCAGATATAACCTGATCGGGTAGTGCCAATCTGTTTCCTCCTCTAACTCATGCACCTCTTCCTCTCCAAACTCCCAATATGCCATTACGAGGGTGATTACTCTTTCTTAACAGTCCTTTGCTGAGCTGGCTACCTTAGCCAAGTAATATGCTCGACCATTTTCATCTCTTGGGGTTTGATCGATTGTTGAAGATTTCATGGCATCGTTCAATTCGCAAAACGTATCCAAGTACCTCTGCACGAGCTCCTCTCTTGTTTTAAACTCTCCGTTTATTTGTTTACATATAAGCTATGAATCTACTCGCGCACGCACTTGGTCCGCCCCTAGCTCCTTTACCATCTTGACTCCCCTCAGCAGCGCCTCATACTCTGCCGCATTATTGGAGAGAAGGTAGTTCATGCGCACTGCGTACTCTATAGTGACCCCTTCCGGGTCTATCAACACTATCCCAGCACCATAACCGAGGCTGCTGATAGAGCCATCGGTGTAGATTGTCCTTTCTTTTGTCCCTTCGGGAGAGCTGGTCATTTACGACAAGAAGTCAACTAATGCCTGGGCCTTAATCGCTGTTCGTGCCTCGAAGCTAATATCTAACTCACTGAGCTTGATTATCTACTTCACCAAGCGCCCTGAAGCCTCCATCTTGTCCATAACTGCCCTTAGGGGTAAGTTAGTTCTGACCACTATGTTGTGCAAAAGGAAATAGGGACGGAGCTTACGATCCGTCCCAACCAGGGCTAACATAGCTCGTTCTATCTCTACGTATCGAAGCTCAGCCTCATGCAAGATTTTACTCCAATAGTATACCGGTTTTTGTACCCTGTCTTCCTCCCAGATCAGGGCCATGCTGGCAGACTGCTTTCCAACGGATAGATACAAGACTAGGGACTCTCACTGGACAGGTTTGGTAAGCAACGACATTCCGACCAAGTACTCTTTTAGCTTCTGAAATGCATCTTGGCATTTTTCATCCCACTGGAACGGGGCTCTTTTTCGTAAGGCTTGAAAAATTGGCAAGCTCTTCTCAGCTGAGCGTGAAATGAACCTGCTCAGGGCGGCTATCCGCCCAGCCAAGCATTGCATTTCCTTAACATCTTTCGGGGGCTGCATATCCATGATCACTTTAACCTTCTTTAGATTCGCCTCTATCCCTTTTTTTGTGACCATATAACCCAGGAACTTTCCAGCTCTTACCCCAAACACGCACTTTTTGGGGTTAAGCTTCATTCTATACTTTCTCAAAGTATTGAAAGTTTCCTTCAGGTCTTCAATGTGGGAGGCTGCTTTCACGCTCTTAACCAACATATCGTCTACATTAACTTCCATGTTACGTCCGAGCTGATTTTTGAACATTTTCTCCACTAACCATTGATACGTGGCGCCCACATTCTTAAGTTCGAATGACATGACCACATAACAATAAGTTCCCTTCGCAGTTATGAAACTAACTCGCTTCTAATCCTCTCTAGCTAGCCTGATCTGATGATACCCCTGCGAGGCGTCCAACATACTCAGCAACTCACATTCTGATATGGAATCGACCAGCTGGTCTATCTTTAGCAGTGGATAATGATCCTTAGGTCAAGCTTTATTGAGATCACTAAAGTCAATGCACATACTCCAATATTGTTTTGTAATTGGTACTAAGACTGCATTAGAGAGCCATTCTAGAAATTATATTTCCCGAATATGCCCAGCCTTTAACAATTTATCCACCTCCGCCTCAATGATAGCTTCCTTTTTCGGTCCGAAGTTACGCTTTCTTTGATTTACCAGTTTTATTGTCGGGCTAATGTTGTGGTGGTGCTCAACTATTGCTGGGTCTATCCCGACAAGATCCTTGGGAGACCAGGCAAAAATATCGGTGCTGTTTCTGAGCAGAGCTACCAAATCCATCGACACTTCAGGGTAGGGTCGTCCCTACGCGTAGGACTCGAATGTCGTCTCCTGGGAATACCTCAATTGTCATCATATTTTCTTCTCTCTGAGCCGGGTCAGGTCTGGTGTACTCTATCCTTGCCTTTTTACATCTCCCCTTTTCTTGATTACGTCGAACGCTATCTACGTATGTGCGTCCGTGTATTGGTCATAATGGACCTCCCCTACTCCGTTCTGGGCAGGGAACTTCAACTTCATATGGTAGACATAGGTCACAACTTGAAATTGACTCAGCGATGGTCGCCCTAACATGACATTATATGAGGAAGTGCGTCCACTCAAGAAAACACACCGATCTGGTCTGTCTAAATGGGCCATCCCCTAGCGTCACCATGAGATTCACCGCTCTCAATGGCTTCAAGTCTCCCCCTACGAAGCCAACTATGTATGTTGTGACTTCCTTCAGATCCATATTTAAGTTCAATTATCGAAAACATTCATAGAACATGATATCATCCGAACTACCCGTGTCTACGAAAATTCGTCTTATGGTTTAGTTGGCGATGGTGGATGTGATAACCAAGGAGTCCATGTGAGGGACCCGGATGCCATTCTCATCTTCTGACCCAAAGCATATGTTTGGGTTCGGTGTTAACTGCCCAACCTCACTCGCCTTCCACGCCATGTCTTTCGCAGCGCGAACATAATTGTTCTAGGTTCTCCTGGAATGCTCATCCCACTCGCACCCTGTAATCATCAGGATTCCGCCCCTTATATCTTAAGTTTGGTCACTCCTTATTCCATTATTTCATCTTCTATCCAGCTCACGCTTCTTTCCATGTGGTCGATCTCGTCAGCGAGATTCAGATCTGGACTCCTCCGTCTCGACTGTACAAACTCCTTGAGGTGCCCTGCCTGCACCAGTCTCTCTATATCATCCTTCAGGTGGGTGCACTGATCTGTATCGTAACCATACTCATTATGGTATCGGCAAAATCGGTCAGATCTTTCTTTCCTTGGCTTCTGGGAATAATTTCTAGGCCATTTGAGATCAGGGTGTCGCTCAATTGCCTGCAGAATCTCCCCTTGAGGTGTGGCTAGAGGCGTGTACCTATCAAAACGGGGTCGTCCTCCAACCAGACCAGTCATAGGTTTCTTCATCGGGGTCATGTCCTCCCTATCAGGTCGTTCCCTTCTCTTTTCTCCATCCTCATTGATCTTCAAGGCCTCCTATAGATGAATGTATTTTCTCTGCTCTTTCCAGGAGTTCTCCGAATTTCAGCGATGGCTTTACGATCAGTGACTGGAAAAATTCCCCTCTCGTGATCCCCTAAGCCAGAGCGTTAACCAAGAGCTCCTCAGACGCTGATGGCACTTCTAGCTTTGAATCCGTGAATCATTTGATGTATACTCGCAAATCTTCATTTTCTTTCTCTTTCAAGCTGAATAATTCCAGCGGAATTTTTTGGTACTTTCTGTAGCTAGTAAATTGGTGCAAGAATGCCGAGCTAAATTTTTTGAAATTGCTTATAGAACGCAGAGGCAACTGGCTGAACCAGAGCTGCGCTAATTTCATAAAGGTCGTTGGGAAGACCCTGCACATGACGGCGTCAGAGAATTTGTGCAAAGTAGCCATAATCTCAAATTGACTTAGATGATCCCATGGGTCTGTTGTTCCATTGTACTCAAAGCCCGTGGACCGGTAAGAGGCCTGTAAATCTTCGTGCATAACTGCCTCTATAAATGGGGTACCTCTCCGTGCTGGCACCACACCATTGCCCTCCATCTTCCTCTTAACCTCCCTGACCTCTTCCTGCAGGTTTTGCATCTGCTCAGTGAGGTCTGGGTTGGTTTTGCTTGATGTTTCTCTTTCTGAAGGAGAGAAACTCTCCTCTTCTTCTTGGAGGGGAGTTCTGACCGTGCGGTGGGTTGTTCGAGGTGGCTCCGTCTCCGGTGGCTGAGCCACCTTGAAAGTGGGGGACGAAAGCTCTGCGAATTTTTTGTCCACAACTACCTCCACCTCTTTGCCGATGAGGTCAGATAATTGCCTTACAAAGGAATCCTTTAGAAATCCACCGTCAGCTTGTGTGGTTCCACTGGGAAGGGGTTGCGCTGCGCCTTGTCTAGCTGCCGCTGATGGTCCCGCCGCTGATAGTACACCTATTGGTGTGGCAGAGCTTGGCGTGCCATCCATCTTTGCCCCCAAGTTCCGCCGAAGTCCATCTGATGCCATGATTTTCCTCATGTCTTAGCCTTATTTTTCCCACTGACGACGCCAATTGTATCTACCGGAAAAATATGCCCTCGAAAACGTCAACCTCTTTCCTTGAAATATATTCCAACCTGCTCCAACAAAGACACGTTATAAAGGACCACCGGAGGATTTCTGGTGGAAACCTCTGCAATGCTTAAGTCAGTTAAGCTGTAAATTCCCGAATCCAGGAAAGCAAGAAGAATGCTCGGGATTACATACCTCTCAGCTTTGAGGCTTAGGTATTTATAGTTTCTCATCAAGTGGGGCCCTTCCGAGATCCCAAAAATAGAATTCCGCGAATCTCGGGCCGTTATACATAATGCTCAGATCACCCCCTTCCTCTAGGAGAGGTTAGATTAGGAAAATACTAGATCATTCCCTCTTCCTCTAGGAGAGGTTAGATCGGGAAGGTTCCAGATCATTCCTGCTTCCTCTAGGAGAGGTTAGATCAGGAAAGTGTTCAAAGCGAACCAGATTAGTGAATCCTCTTTCCATGTTTCTGAACCAAAACTCACATCCTTAGTAGCATTAATTCAGGTCAGGATGATATTCAACTAGGTCTAGCCCAACCAGGTCTGGATTTCAAACCAGGCTTTATTTAGGGCACATCAATGTCAATAGCATCGGTTGTTAACATTATAACCGATGCTTAAAGTATGCCAATAGCATCAGTTCTAATGTTAACTTTAGAACCGATGCTTAAAGTGTGTCAATAGAATCGGTTTGTATATAGACAACCGATGCATATAATATTAGCACAGCACGGGGTTCGAACCCGGGAACTTTTTTGGCCAAATAAATGCTATGGTTAGATATTTTCGCTCGCTTTTCTTACCAGTGGACGAATATGCATCGGCTCTTGGTCAACGACAGATGCTTAAGCCTAATTACTCATAATAAATTGATTCGTACGTATTTTTCATGTTTTTGTACATAATTCGAGTCATGTTTAAGTCTTTTTTGTTATCTTTTTTGGGTTAAGAATAGGCTATTTTGTATAGTTTTGCATTCTACAACTTTTTACTTAACTTTTCGATTTTTCGATCATGAATCGGTCCTTTTGAGATGATTTTTGTGTTTTCTCATGCATCTAGAGTGTTTGACAATTCCAGGAGATGAGAATGAGAAAGTCAGCGCCCAAAAGTAGCCACAAGGACATTTATCCGGTTGGATGGTTCTGACATCCGATCGGATTGATATTTGAAACTCGCACTGATTGGATGCCTTGGCGGATAGACCTACTAGACTAACATCCGGTTGGATAGATATGACATCCAACCGGATTGGATGGCATAAACCCCCATCCGGTCGGATACCTCTGACCATCCGGTCGGATGCAGGCGTTAAAAACTCGGATTTTGAAAATATCTTCGGTTACAATGGGCATTGATGGGGGTTTGGAAGCTACAAAAGACCAGGGATTGTCACATATGAAGAACCATCCTTTGGGGAGAGATCTGGCACATCTCTCTTACCATCGTTATAGATTTAATAGTTCGTTAGAGCCCTCTCGGCAAATGATATAAACATTCGATCGGTTTAGTTGTTGATCTTTCAACATGGGAATCTGGAGTTCGTGAGAAGCTCCCAAGTTCCTTACATAGAGTATCTTCTCCCTGGAATCGCTGGAGATAGCATAGCCTTCATCATTCTAGTTGATTGTATTTTCGTCCGAACTCAGTATTCTCCAAACTTTATTTCTAATTAGTAGTTTCAAAACTTTCGTTGGTATTTTTTGTTTGGGAATTGAGTATCGGAACATTGTGTTTTAATCCTTTGTGAATGACTTGAGTTATATGTTGACCCTTGAGTTGGTTGAATTAGTTATTTAAATCTTGCTTTTATTTGGTTGTTTGTTTGGAATTTGATCTTATTAGAATCATAGTTGGTAATTGCACTCCAAGTGTTCGATGATATGTTTTGTCTTTTATTTGTAGTTTGGATCTCTTGCTAAAGGGCTTAAGCAGTTCGCTAATCTTTTGTTTGATTCTTGCAAAGAGATTGACACTCTCGTTGCAAGATTATTTTCAAATTTAGTTCGTTCAATTCCAAAACTCAAAAACCCCCTTCGATCATGTGTTTAGGATTAGTAAACTTCATCAATCCTGAATTTCCACTCCTTGAGAGAATCAACTCGGTTTAACTTGCCAGTCTACTGTGACCCCGTTCTCTTGCGTGCGAACTTGTTTTCAAAACATAGACGGACATTGTTTAACTTAGATTTAATTTTGAAAGACAAAAAGTTCGACTCAAAATTTGGTGCCGTTGCCAGGGAGTGGCAAAGATATTGATAAAGTTTATTCATGTTAATGTTTTTATGTTTGATACATGTATAATTGTTTGGTTTGCCACTCGATGCATTGATGTTGTTTGTTGTTGACGCAAGGTCAAAGAAGCCTTAGAGGTGAACTGATCCCATTCATAAATAGCATCGAATGAGTCAGGAGACCGAGACAACTCTTTCCTTCCCCCGACGGGAATCCATCCGAATCAGACCCAGCTACCATGTCGATTATTTCACATTAGTGCGGCCGAGGAACCGGAGGAAGAGGAGGAGGAATGAACGGTGGACGAAGGAGAGGACACAGAAACCAAACTCCCCCTCGTGATCAACAATATGACATGACACCCGACGCTGACATGCACATAAGGAATCAACAGAATGACACCCGAGATGAAGACCCGCAAATGTTTCCTCAGGTCGATAACCAAGAGCACAATCAAGACGAGGAGTAGAGAGGACCCGATATCCTCGATGATGGAAACAACATAGGGTCCCATCCCCAAGATAACCATCGAGTCATGATGCAGGAAATCCAATCGACGATCCTCAAATCAACCGAATGCAACAACACTTCAGGAATCGAGAAGAATATTGAGCCTTCAATTCTTGGGCAAATCAGGAATTTGAGTACAACCACGTTGGCAATTGTGGGCCCCATCCCTGAAATAACCAATAGAACCAAGAGTACGAAAACCAAGATCGAGAAACAAATCGGTACCGAAATAGAGGAGAATATGCCCGAGATAACATGTACAAGGAGGAGGATTATGGGCGTTATGATAATGATCAGTACTTTGAGAATCGTGAAGATTATGGTGGACGAAGAGAATATAGAGGACGTGATAATTTTGGTGGGGGACGAGGACCTCGATATCCAAATGAATGCCAACAAGGTGACTTTGTGTGTCCAACCATTGGTCCATACAGTTCAACCGTAGTCTTAGGCCCCGTGGCCCGAGATTACGATCTGAAGTCCAATAATGTTAGTTAGCTACCCGTATTTTACAGAATGCCAAATTTAGACTCACTCAATTTCGTTCGAGAGTTCTACGCGGCGGTGTCAGGAATTCCCAACCGGGGATTAACCGAAGGGCAACTTAGAATGAGATGCTTTCTAAGCGGTTTGAAGGAAAAAGCTAAGGAGTGGCTGCAGTCTTTACAACCTAACTCCCTAATTAATTGGGAGGTTTTTTATACGAAGTTCGCGGCCAGGTTTTACTCATCCCAAACAACGGCGAAGTTGAGGAGAGAAATCACCACTTTCGAGCAAATGGATGGGGAATCACTCCATGAGGCGTGGGTCCGTTATAAAGGGTTACTCCAAGCGTGCCAACTTCATAATAACAGAGCCAAATTGGTTAAAAACTACCTCCATGAGGGCTTGTCCACAATTTATAAGCAACAAGTGGAGGCGAAGGCCGACGACTTTGGAGATTTGACCGCGAGGGAAGCATGGGAGCTTTTCGAGTTAATGGGTGAAAAATCGCAACAGACGAGCTCAAGACCAAGAAAAATCAAAGTGAACGAGGTGTCAACATCTCGAGGGAGAATAACAAGATTGAGGAGCTCTTTATACATGTCGCCATGTTGACGAACATGAAGAAGCGATAGGAGTTATCGTAATCGTCATAAGAAACATATGGGATTTGTGGAGCGTTTGGACATGGAGCTAACGCATGTCATGTGACGTTTGACAAGGATGAGGATGAAGAGGTGAACGCCATGCAAAACTTCCAATCCAACAACAAATCGGGTCAAAATTTCACAAAAACCAATGACTCTTACTCCACCTCATACAATCCAGGTCTCCGAGACCATCCAAACATCAGGTACGGCCCAGGGAGTCCTAATTACGTGCCTGTGCCTAAACAAATGGACCCTCAATACTTGGCACCACATCCCCTAAACAAAAATCAAGGAGGCCCGAGTAACTATAAGTTATATCCGAACAAAGGCCAAGGGAACTATCAACAACGCCCTCCACAAGGACAAAATAACTCTGGCCAACAACAATACCAAGATCCACAACAACAGCAACAAGCTCCATATCCACTAAATCCCGACGAAGAGTTACGGCTGTGGTGACAGAAGCAAGAGATTCAAGACTTTACGCAATCAAAAAGAGAGTCTTCGCACCATCGAGGAAAATAATATTACAAAGAAACAACTAGATAATTTGGAAATGATGGTGGGACAAATCTCCTCGTCATTAGCAAATGCGGATCCAACACCGGAAAACTGCCTAGTCAACTTGAACAATCAATGGCGATACATTTACTTCGGGGAGGGAAGAAGGTTGATAATAGAATCAGGTAGTTCGAGGAGGAGAATGTGGAGAACGAGCCAAACTTGAAAGAAAAAGAAGCAACCACTAATGTTCCACCTTTTAACGGCAAAAAGGCGGCGATTGAGGGGATCTATAAGTCCAGAAATAGATACATTCCAGGTTCCATTATCGGGACCATTACATCTAACGAAGCCAATTCGAGAATAGAGGAGACAGCCAAGACATCCGGTCGGACAGGCCACGAATCTGACCAGATTAGAGGACAGAATGAAACATCCGGTCGGATAAACAAAGAATCCAACTGGATTGTGAGGACGGAAGCAACATCCGGTCAAGAATCCGACCGGATCGAAGTACAGAAGGAAACTTCAAATCGGATTGAGGGGTAGAACCGGTTGGACCACAGAAAAATTAACTCATTCAATCGAATAAAGATTGGTATCCGTCCAGATACCATTTTTGGGAAGGGCAATTCCAGCGGTTCCAAGCCACAACGCGTCATACATGACCCCGTGCCATTCCCAAATCAACTTAATCCAACAAAGGAGAACAAAAAGTTCATGGAACTTTATAACATGCTAAAGAACATTAATGTCAACCTTCCACTTCTTGACGTGATCAAAGCAATGCCAGCTTACGTCAGATTTTTCAAGGAACTCGCATCAGAAGAGAGACATCTGGAAATAAATAAGCGGGTGGTGTTATCAAAAGAAGTGAGTGTCGTATGTCACCAGCCACTACCACTGAAAGTGAGCGATCCATAGAGTTTTTGAATCACGATTACTCTCGAGGATGGACAAAAAGTACGAGGAATGCTCGATTTTGGGGCAGGGATAAACTTGATTCCCTACGCCCTTTACAAATAGTTTAACCTTGGGGATATGAAAGAACAAGCATACGACTTCACTTAGCTGAGTGGTAAGATATCCATTGGGAGTGGTCGAAGATGTGTTGGTAGAAGATGGCTCTTTAGTTGTCCCCATGGACTTTGTGATACTAGACTTTCGGGAGGTGGCCAAATCAAGCAAGGAGCTCACTATTCTTTTGGCAGACCGTTCATGGCAACATCACATACCATGGTCGAAGTGCAACGAGGAAGAATGACCCTTTCCTTGTTTGACGAGTTAGTTACATTTTCACTCAGAGACATCTAAAATACCCTATCAACCTTGTTAGGCCTTTATTTCTCTTATCTTAATTATGTGGACTAATGTGTGAGTGAATTATATGGTGTCGTACCTTTAGAAGAGTTAAACACCGAGGACGATGATTTTGATTCGAGTGCGGAGGGGGTAGTCGATCTATGTGTGATTAAGGAAGAAGATATGGGCGGAATGTCTATTAGGCCAGTACTGGATCCTAAAGTGGAATTGAAGCCACTTCCGAGCCACCTAAAATATCTATATCTTGAGGCTAAAGAGAGGAAACCCGTGATAATTTTCTTGGAGTTAGTGGAGAATGAAGAAAAAAAGTTGATCGAGGTGCTCAGAAAGTACAAGCAAGCCACTGGCTGGAGCATCAGAGACATTAAAGGAATAAGCCGAATCACATGCATGCACCAGATCGAGTTAGAAGAAGGAGAAAAATTGATAAGAGACGGACAGAGACGTTTGAACCCTACACTTAGGCAGGTAGTCAAGAAAGAAATTTTCAAGCTCATTGACGAGGGAATCATGTATCCCGTGGCGGATAGTGAATGGGTTAGCCCAGTGCACATCGTTCCGAAGAATGGAGGCATTACAATTGTGTAAAATGATAATGGAGAGATCGTTCCAATGCGCCTAACCACCGGGTGGTGCATGTGCACTGATTACCAAAAACTCAATGCTGCGAAGTGGAAGGACCATTTACCACTACCATTCATGGACTAGTTGCTCGACAAGCTAGCAGGACACGAGTACTATTGATTTTTGGATGGCCTCTCTGGTTATTATCAAATAGCGATAGCTCTGGAGGATCAAAAGAAGACGACATTCACGTGCCTTTTTGGCACGTTTGCCTATCGAAGGATGCCATTCGGTTTGTGCAATGCACCATCAACTTTCTAAAGATGCATGATCTCCATCTTCACCGAGTTCATTGACGACTTCCTCAAGGTCTTCATGGACGATCTTTTGGTATATGGCTCTTCCTTTCCTAATTGCTTAAATAATTTGTCTAAAGTGCTTGAGCAATGCGTTGAGTCTTGTCTAACTTTGAGTTTGGAATAATCAAAGTTTATGGTGAAAAGTGGGATTGTACTTGGTCATGTGGTATCGAGTAAGGGGATGGAAGTCGATAAAGCTATGATAGATGTTCTTGAAACCCTTCCGCCCCCTGGAGATGTAAAAGAGATTAGAAGCTCTCGGGGACATGCGGGTTCTTATCGGTGTTTTATAAAAGATTTTTCCAAAATTTGCCACCCCTTGTGTAATTTATTGAGTAAAGATTTGCCTTTTGAGTTTGATGATGAATTTCTTAATGCTTTTGATGTCTTAAAAGAAAAACTCACACAGGCACCTGTTGTTGCACCTAATTGGTCCCTTTCATTTGAAATTATATGTGATGCGTCGAACGACGCGGTGGGGGTTGTTTTGGGGCAATGTGTTGATAAATTGCTAAAGGTCATTTATTATGCTAGTTTCATGTTAAATAGCGCCCAACGCAACTATACTACTACGGAACGTGAACTATTTGCCAATGTGTTTTCATTAGATAAGTTCCATTCTTAAATTGTTGGTTCTAAAATAATTGTGCACACCGATCATGCGGCTTTACGCCACCTATTAACAAAAATCCAAAGTAAGCCTAGGTTGATTCGTTGGATTCTCCTTTTGCAAGAATTTGATGTTGAGATTAGGGATAGAAAAGGGTGCGAAAATGTGGTGGCCGATTATTTGTCTCGCTTGTTAGCAGATAGTGAGTTTAGCAAGTATAACTTGGTTGATGACATTTTTCCTTATGAGGATGCTAATGCTATCGACAACATTGTTGATCCTTGGTATGCCGGTTTTGTTAATTACCTTGCATGCAATATTATCCCTAACCACCTTTCTACCTAAGAAAGGAAGAGGTTTTTGTTCAAATGCAGGAGCTTCTTTTGGGATGACCCGTACTTGTACAAACGTTGCAAGGATGGATTTTATCGGAGGTGCATCTCGGACAAAGAGAAGATTGAAATTCTGAGGTTTTTCCATGATGAGGGTGGCCATTTTGGGAGCCAAAATACGGCATTCAAGGTACTAAAATCTAGGTTCTATTGGCCCTCACTCTTTGTCAATGCGTACCATATTGCAAGACATGTTACAACTGTCAACGATCACGCACAATAGCGAAAGGAGGATGGGATGCAGTTGGTGCCAAATCAATTTATTGAGATCTTTAATGTGTGGGGCATCGATTTCATGGTCCCATTCCCAAAAAGCAGAGAGTACGAGTACATACTCCTCGGAGTCGACTATGTGTCAAAGTGGGTGGAGGCTATTCCCACCCAAAAAGCTAATTCTGATGTTGTGCTCAAATTTGTCCAAGAAAACATTTTCAACCGTTTTGGAGTGTCAAGGACGTAATAAGTGACGGTGGAAGCCATTTTTGCAATCGTTCTTTCGACTGATTGATGAGAAAATACGGACTGCGGCACAAGGTAGAGACTCCCTACCATCTACGAACATCAGGACAAGTGGAGACGAGTAACCATCAAATCAAAGCTATTTTGGAGAAGACGGTGATACCGAACCTCAAAGATTGTGCGACAAAGTTGGTGGATGCATCGGGGCATATCGAATGTCCCACAAGATGGTTTTAGGCATGATCCCATTTCAGCTAGTGTACGGAAAATCTTGCCACCTTCCGGTTGAATTAGAGCATAAGACGAGATGTGCCGTACGAACATTGAACATGAATCTCAATGAAGCAGGGGAGTATCATAAGTTGGAGTTGAGAGAGTTGGAGGAGATTCGTAATGACTCTTATGATATGTCCTGGATGAGCAAACAAGAAATAAAGGAAAATCATGATAAGAAGATCGTTTCAAAAGATTTAGAGGTTGGGAAATTAACCTTACTTTCAACACCCGTTTCAAACTCTTTCCTGAAAAGCTCAAGTCCAAGTGGAGTGGCTTGTACTTGATCACGGATATCAACGAGTTTGGGGCTATCACGTTGTACGACGAGAAAAGCGAATCCACTTTTCAAGACAACGTGCATCGTGTGAAGTTGTACCATGGAGGAACCATTCCTACAAACGATCGTGAAGTGGTGCTACTGCACGACCCACCTCAAGACTCATGAATTTAAAATGAGGTATCGTCGAGCAAAAGATGTTAAAAGTTGCACTTCTTGGGAGGTAACCCAAGTTTTCATCGTTTTTGTCCATAGTTTTGTTTGATTTTTCATTTTTCTCTTTAGTCTTGTACATATTCTTGTGTGTTTAATTGGGGCTGGATAGATGTGATAAATGGTGTTTTAAGTTTATAGGATTTGATCGAGCAGCCCAAAACAATCCGGCCGGATAGGAGGAGAATCCGGCAGGACAAAACCTACTGCAGAAGCATCCGACCGGATTGGTGTATAGAACAATCGGACAAGCCATTTGGAGAATCATCCGACCAGATAGATGCAAATATCTGGTCGGACCAAGTATACGGCCTCACCATCCGACCAGGTGAGAGCAGGAGTCCGGACGGATTAGCTTTTTGGAGAATCATCCGATCGGATTACCTACCGTCCGACCAGACATCGCTGCTGATTTATATTGGTCGAACGATTTTAGAGGCAAATCTTGGGAAGTTATTCCAACAAGGTAATTCTGTCATGGTAAGAATCTTGGTAAATATTGATTGTATTATGGAGTCCTTTTCTTTTGGGAGTTCTGATTTAATTAGGAAAGTCTTACTAAATCCCACCCTTCTTTGGGTTAAGAAAGATTTTAGGATTCCTATTCTCCTAAACCATTAATACCTATAAAAACCTTCCTTGGGAACTCTTTATCCTCGTACATTCCTCAAGTTTATTCTACGAATCGACCATCCCCCTATACCAATTTTATTATCCTTACACCTCGTAAGCAAAGATGAAGCGCAATAGGCCATCACCTACGGGATTGGAGCATGGGTGGATGAGAAGATAAGAGCATGAAAGGGCCATGGAAGAGCTGCGGAGTCAATTGGACGAAGCTAAAGAGAAGATTCAAGATCTGATCTAAGAATGATGACTTTTTATTAAGAGAAATGTCATTTGTTCTTGATACCATTAAACTAGAGGAGTACTCGGCGGAGGCATATGCAACAATTATCAAGATTACTCCAGAGATCGATAACCTTAATGATTTTCTTTATGGACCTAAACTACCCTCGAACGCTTATTCTGAGAATTCTAACGATGCACTCGATGGAACACCCTTAAGCTCTAGTTCTGAAGACTCTGATGATTATTAGATTAGTTCGTTCTAGTTAGCATGTTTATTTTGTTTGTTTTTGAGACTTGGTTTTGTTTATTTTGGTTATTTGAATTTTTTTACTGTTTTTATTTTCCTCACGAATTGAAATAATAAGGACTTTGCGTTCGTACTATGTAATGTTTTCATTATTTTACGCTCGAGCTATTTAATGCTTCGTGAGTTTTGTAGGCCCAAGCATATATATATATATTAAAAAAAGAGAAAATCCGTTTCCAGGATGATCCGATCGGATTGGAGCAGATGACCGGTCGGACAAAATAAACTGTATTACACATCCAACCGGATTGGAGCAATGTCCGTCCGGATTAGCTTCTTGGAGGACCATCCGACCATATGGGTGATGATGATCTGTCGGATGAAACATACTGGATAACCATCTGACCGGACGTCTCTGCGTTTTATAAGATCCACCTCCCCCATTTGGTTCTTTTTCACTCCAAAACCTATTACTCTCTCTCTCTCTCACAAATTTCTTGCATCCAAAAGAACAGATTACCACTCCACAACTCGTAGAAATTCGCCAAGCAACACATATCCGACTAGAGAATCCAATTACAACAATTGCATCCGTCCGGACTAATCGAGCCACCTAGCCCAAAAATCAAACACGGCTATTCTCTCTCTACAAGGTATAATAGCTTGAACACTCAACTTCATTAACATGTTTTGGAGTTGAATTTCAGGGAAATCTAAGGTGGGTTGTTGGTTTCAAGCAATTGATCAAGTTTTGAGGATTATTTTTTAGTCGCATAGAAGGTGTTCGACGATTTGCCCAAAAGATATTTTTGACCTAATTTCTAGTTTTCTAAACTCGTAATGGCTTTTGAATCTCGTTCTAAGCGGGAAAATAATACCGACAAGGGAAAGGGAGTTAGCCGAGGAAAAGGACTGAGTAATACCGGGGGAGGATTAGAACCGTTTAATCTCAAGGACAAAAGGGAAGTCACTTTTTTCAAGTCCCTAATCGCCCGCGATGTTTATGCCCCGCATCACCTCGACGTAACCTTTTGGATAGAAAAACCCAATCAAGGAGACAAGGTCGCTCAAAAGCTCATGATGTGTATAACGACACTTGGATTGGATAAATGGGCAGAAGTTTCGGTACCCAGTTACTAAATGTTAATTCTGGAATTATTCACAACTCTTAAACTTCTCGCCGACGGCACTTTCAACTGTCGGCCCTACGACCATACCTGCCACACCACCAAGGCCAACCTCGATTCAATTTTTAGTATTCGGCATGAAATTGATGAATCAGTGCAGCATGAGGAATACGATAAAAAGATGTGGTGGACCAAATTTACCGGAGCAGCACCCAAGCTCGGATGTCGTTTGAACTCCACCTCCATTCGATCCCAAGACATGTACTTAGCGTACAAATTTTTTGTCCAAGTCTTTTTGGGGAAAAAGGAAATGATCCGAATGTCCTCTACAGAGCTGCAAGCAATGTGCATCGCGTTCCACCGGGGCGACGTGAACCTTTACCCACTTTTTACGGCAGCCATCAAGAACGTGTAGCGAGTGCATGACAAGAAATCAGCTAAACTAACACTCGGGAGTTTCATCACCATACTCGCCTGTTACCACAATTTTGATCCCTACGACGGTGACATAGAATATCCGAGTGTACCGATCTAGGTCGAGACTCGGATGTACAAAGGGCAAAGTGTAACCCTCTCAACCTTCTTGGGATACAATGACGAAGAGGTTGAGGATGATGAGGATGACGATGACGATGAAGATGAGGAAGATGGAGGAGATGGAAAAAAGTTTTTCCAAAGCTACGAGCACGGTGACTAAGGTGAGGGACTCAGGTATGGCGGCGGCTACAGTGGAGGCTATAGTGGGGGGTACTACGATGGTGGTAGTACCTAAGAGAGAGGAGGGAGTGATTTCCAGCATTACTCCGATGCGCAGTTGAGGTAAACGCAAGACTTCCAGATGAACATGATGGAGAAAATGAGGCAACTAAGCCTCAATAAGGATAATTGTGCGAGAGATGCTCGACATGATACTTGGGAAGCATGCGAGGAGGCACAAGCCCGACGGGAGGAAGCCAAGTCATTTCAGAGTACCCTGGAAAGATTTGACGCCAACATGGCCAAGACAAATCAAAACCTTGCTCATCTGAACGACAACGTCGAGGCTAACCACGACTACCTCGTCTCCATTGACGGATGTCTAATGCAGCTCGAGCAGCGCTACCCACCTCCCCCTCCGGAAGACATGGACCAGTAGGCAAGCCCGTCCCCCAATTTGTATCAATTTCTGTCAAAACTTTTTATTTTTCATTTTTAGTGTTGTGTTTATTTGGATTTTCTATTTTGTGTTGTGTGCGTGAGTGTCTGTATTAAGTGTATGTTTGTTAAGAATAATAAGCTAGCTTATGTCTTATTTAGAGGACTTATAAGCTCTCTGTATTTAAATAAGTCTTGTTTGGTTACATGAGCTTATTTGAAAAGCCTAAGCTTATCTCAGATGCTACTATTACAAGCGTTTCAAATAAGCTCGTGGAGCTTTTTGATTTTATTCCTATTTTAACCCTTTTATTTTTTTATAAAACTACACTAATATTTCGTTAGGTATTAATTTTTTCTTAATTTCACCACTTTATTAATTTTTAGATGAATATAGAGGAATTATTTTAGTATTGTGAAATTATTATTCTTATTCTTATTCTTATTCTTATTATTATCATTATTATTAGCTTGACTATAAATTGGTGTATAAAGAAAATAAAAGAAAACCCTTTTCCCAATCCGTTAAAAAAAGTAGTGTGCAATTATTGAAAATTATATATATATATATATATATATATATATATATATATATATATATATATATATATATATATATATATATATATATATATATATATATATATATATATATATATATATATAAAAATATTGTGAATAGAAACAATAATAATTAAATTTATAATCCTAATATTATATAAAAAAAGTAAATAAAAATAGCATTAACACTATTATTTTAAACATGTACTTTTTGTGTAATTTTGTATTTTTGAGTCAGCTTATCAGCCTGAATTTGCCAAACACTTTTATTTAGATCAGCTAGCTTTTCAGCTATCAGGTCATCAGCTATCAGCTATCAGCTCTCAAATAATTCGATCAGTCATCAGCTAGCTTCCAGCTATCAGCTAGCTTATCAGCTTTGTTCGCCATCATACCTAACTATTTGACTTGATTATTCGCATGTTACTTGTTTAGACTTTACCTGCTCCCTTATGACGATTGTACGATAGCAACCAAAAGATTGCTTATCTTTGTGTATAGGGGGGGGGGGGGGGGGGGGGGGATCCAGTCGGATTGTTACAGGTAACCAGTCGAATTCCATTTTTGCAGCACCATCTGACCGGATGTGTAAAGGTAACCGGTCGGATCCCTTGTTAGTATTTTCATCCGACCGGATTAGAGCAGGTGTTCGGTCGGATAAAATAAACTGTAGTACCATCCGACTGGATGAGTATTACATCCAACCGGATTGTGGTGAAACCTACTATTCATATTTTGTGCTTGCATAGTTCGAATCGTTTTGGTCAAGTAGTTATGTTTGAGTCTTGGTTTTATGTCAATGTACTTTGAAATCATTCCCTTGCTTATTTGTGTTTGTACTGGCTTGCCTATCGAAATTACGTATTGTATGATTTTTTTCATGAGATTCTTATGAACTTGTTTAAGTGCAATATTCTGCAAAACCTATTTATATATATAGTTAAAACAACACTTAGTCGTTAGCGACTCTGCGAAGCTTTTAAAACTGGATCACCTTGTTTTCAAAAGTTTGAATAAACCCTAGTAAGGAACCTTGCGTGTTTATCAACATTTCATATTTTGATTTGATAAGTGTTTTGAGAAGTCCCTAAGTCGCATGTGTACATTTGGTTTTGGAAATGATGATAGGCACATATAAAACCCGATTCCGGCCATATTCAGGAATAAAAACTACTATAATTCCCAATGAGCCCCCTCGAGCCTGTATCCTGTCTCCTTGTTAGGCACGAGCATAATTATAGCTCTTGTTTTAGTTATGTTGTGAGAGATTACTTATAATTGGTCTCTCGAGATTGACGAATGTTGGGATAAAATTAGTGGCGTTTGTAAATTAGTAACATAAAGAAAAAAAGTGTAATTAAGGGTTCTTACGTTCATAAGAGCATCCATATGTTAATAATAAAGCCTATTTATAAAGGCAAGTGCGTATTGGTAGTTCGGGTTTTGGGTTAAGAAAAAACCTAAATTTTAAAAGATTGGAAATAATGATACATGGTTGTTTTGGTGGAATGAGGAGAAATATTTTGCTCTATGCTTAAGATTTTGATTGAGTGAGTTATTGATTGTGTTTGTTTTCAAGTTAGACACACATCTTTATATATGACATACCTTACCAAAGAGCCTACATTACAACCCTAGAAAGTCCTAATCTGATTCTCGACTAAATGTGCACACATATGCGATGTACGAGTCTTTGATTCCCACGAGTCGTTGAATGCATGTTTATGTTGATCCGAGCGTATACACTCACCTTTTGAAAAACACGAGCAAATGAGTGCACCATAGTATATTTCCTTTTGTGAGGACGCATTCTTTTGGTTTCAAGGTGAAAAAGTAACAAGAGCTTAGCTTAAGAGCTTTCGGCAAAAATATTTTATGCACAACATGACTCTCTGATCCAACTGCTTTCATATTTACTTGATTTCGATTCTTTTGTTTGTTCGAGGATGAAAAAACCAATAAAGCGGGTGGTGGTTGATTCGTACGTATTTGTCATGTCTTTATAAATAATTCAAGTCATGTTTAAGTCTTTTTGTTATCTTTTTCGGGTTAAGAATAAGCTATTTTGCATAGTTTTGCATTCTACAGCTTTTTACTTAACTTTCCAATTTTTCGATCATGAATTGGTCCTTTTGAGATGACTTTTGTGTTTTTTCATGCAGCTAGAGCGTTTGACGAATCCGATAGATGAGAATGAGAAAGTCAGCGCCCAAAAGTAGCCACAAGGACACTTATCCGGTCGGATGGTTCTTATATCCGACCGGATTAATCTTCGAAACTTGCATCGATCGGACAACCTAAAGAATAGACATACTGGACTAACATCCGATCGGATTGGCTGGCAGAAACCCCCATCCGGTCGGATACCTCTGACCATCCGGCCGGATGCAGGCAGTACAAACTCGGATTTTGAAAAGATTTTTAGTACGTTGGGCATTAATGGGGGTTTGGAAGATATAAAAGACCAAGGATTGTCAGATACGAAGAACAATTCTTTGGGGAGAGATCTGAGTCATCTCCCTTACCATCGTTATAGAGTGAACATTTCGTTAGAGCACTCTCGATAAATGATATAAACATTCGATTAGTTTAGTTGTTGATCTTTCATCAAGGGATTTGGGAGTTCGTGACAAGCTTCCAAGTTCCTTATGTAGAGTGTCTTTTCTCCAGAATCGCTGGAGATAGCAAAACCTTCATCATTCTAGTTGATCGTATTTTCTTCTGAACTCAGTATTCTCTAAACTCTATTTCTAATTAGTAGTTTCAAAACTTTCGTTGGTATTTCTTGTTTGGGAATTGAGTATTGGAACACTGTGTTTAAATCCTTTGTGAATGACTTGAGTTATATGTTGAGCCTTGAGTTGGTTGAATTAGTTAGTGAGATCTTGCTTTTTTTTGGTTGTTGGTTTGGAATTTGATCTTATTAGAATCATAGTTGGTAATTGCACTCCAAGTGTTCGATGATATGTTCTGTCTTTTATTTGTAGTTTGGATCTCTTGTTAAAGGGTTTAAGTAGTTCAGTAATCTTTTGTTAGATTCTTGCAAAGAGATTAACACTCTCGTTGCAAGATTATTTTCAAATTTAGTTCGTTTAATTCCACAACTCGAAATCCCCCTTCGATCGTGTGTTTAGGATTAGAATTTGTGATTTTCTTTATAATAAACTGCGTCAATTCCGAATTTCCACTCCTCAAGAGAATCGACTCGGTTTAACATGCCATTCTACTGTGACACCGTTCTCTTACGGGTGAACTTGTTTTCAAAACATAGACGCGTATTGTTTAACTTATTCTTAATTTTGAAAGACAAAAAGTTCGACTAAAAAAAAAAAACAATTTGCATTGACCCTAATCTTCCGAACTTGCAACAAAATTATCTTCTAGCCCAGATTTGCAGCTTCTCTCCCAGATTGAAAATGACTTTATTTCTAGCATTCACAAAGACCATCCTCATTCCAATTCTCGTTTTATGGTATATGTGATTTTATTCATCTGTATTTTCTTTTCTCTTCTAATATATATATTTGGATTATTATTTGTTTGTATTATGATTTTTGTAATTCTGAAAAATTCGTATCGACAGCATTGCAGTATATCCCGAAGAAAATTGTGAATTTTTTTTGTAGATCTAGAAAGTAATGATTTTACTTTGCGTAATCCCATTGGGCATACTTGGGATGTGAATGTCGAGTTTCTTAGTGAAGACGGTGATGAGGTTTGTTCTCTCCATATCTATTTCTAGTTTGTTGATGAATAATTTTGCGTGTTAAGAACCCTTATTCGATTTTTGTTATTTGTGTTCTTATGTGTTCAAAGTGGTGTTACTATTATTATAAAGAAAAACAGGAAAAAGTATGACTGAGAGTAAATGATTATGAATTGTATAATTCTTTGTATGAATAATAATGTCATTCTTGATGTGCTGTTTACATTCTTGCAAACTGGATATGAGTTAACTACAATCAGTCGACCCCATGTTAACATCTGGTATAAACCCCCAAATCATTATTAGCCCTAATTTCATAAATAGGAAAGAAATTCAAGTATTAGGTTTTCAAATTAAAACTTACATGAAATCTTGGACAACTTATATATTTCCTTCCAGGATTGAGGACGGTCCATGATGTCCTAGAAACAACATCATCATCACAACTGCATTTTCCTCTTCCCAGAGTGAATTCAGACGTTTGCCTCCACGCCATTTCCAAATAACAGTCCCTAAACTGAAGTTTTAGTTTTATTACAAATAGTTTTAAGAATTTGCCAATTGACCCCTAAAATTTAATAAATTTATGAATTTGGCCCTAAATTTCCAAAATTCTTAATTACTCAATCAAAATTCGTAAGTTTTTCAGAGTTTAGTTTTTTGAAAATAAAAGAAAGTCTTATAAGTAAATACTTAAAATGTGAAGGGAAAAAATATATTCAAAAAATATATTTCTTGGAGCCAAAGTTTTCTTGTAGCGATCAAAGTTTTCAAAACTTCTGATCAAGCTCCATATTATCATGTCAATATGTCGGTTAGCCTTGGCGACCGCAAAAGGCAGGAAAAACGAGACTCTCCATAAAGTAACATTTGTCTTGAAATTGATCATAAGCCCCATTATCGACGACCAAAGACCTCAATGATCTATCTTTCACATTATAAAAAAGCCAAACGAGCTCCAGCCACCAAAACAACTTCCTCCTCCTCATCTCCAACAAAACACAAAGACGTGAACCAAGACAAAACCGGAACACAATAAATGTTGAGTTTCGTCCAAGACCCTGCCACACCATACTCTTTCATAAGCCAAACATTTGTTCTTTTGTCCAGGTTTCCCTATCCCCCAAACGAAGACATCCCCCCAAAACCACAAGTGCATTTCTTGAAAACTCGCTAACCACATGGACACCAACAGGCAGAGTGATTTCGAAATATGCCTCATTAACCAAATCTAAAAATGATTACAAACTCAACCTTTCCCAATTCACTCATCTTATAATGTAGCCAATGGATAGCCCCACTGAAAAACATTCCGCAAGGGATGCAAATTATTAAATTACCATAAGGAAAGGTCTTAAGCCTTTTCCAGACACTCGTTTTCACAGAGTACACATATGCACTATCACAATGGTTAGGCACGAATGGGCCATCATAATCCACATCGCAATAAGAAAGTAAAACCACCTTATAATCATCTCTAGCACTATCATACCCGTATCCACATGCGATATGGGTAATCTCACCCCTAAAAAGAGGTGGACAAGGTAGTCTCACCTGCTCCAGAGTAATGGGGTTCACCACAACCATCCCACCATTTAGGTTGAGTAGCAATAGTAAGCATCTCATGAACCCAAAACTAATCTACACACACCTGGAAAGTCGAGCTCTTTTGAAATGGTGTTAATGTTGCCTTTTATGATTTCGGTGGAGCGAATGATGTTAGATGGGGTGATGAGAGTGAGATATTCTTGGCGGGGTGTTTCTTGATCGAGGTGGGATTTGATGAATTGTGAGTGGAGAGCAAGTTACATTATGTTTTTTATAAGGACCTAAACTTGCCTATCGATTTCGTAAGGAGGCGTAAGAATATGTCCATCAAGATTTCTTGGGGAAGATCCATTTCTGTTCAAGACTTTGTAGAGGTTTGGAAGGTGTTTTGAGTTGGAGGGGATGGTAAGGGGAGGGGAAAAGGTGGGTAAGGGGAACAGAGGGGGGAAGATAAGGTGGGGCATCCCAGAATGCGGGCTATTTTTTAAAATATTATTTACAATTATAGGCATTGGTTATTCTTAACAACCAATTTTAATTTTCCAATAAAACTTATGAGCATCGGTTGTTTGTATACAACCGATGCATATACTAAAAATTCGGCGATGTAATGTCTATTTTGCCCATGAGTACGCAAAAAGGTATTGAAATAATTCAGTCCATAATCTTCAGATCTCCCATTCCAAAACCCGCCACAATTTCAAAGGTAATATTTTGGATAGGAGACGATTGAGATTTTGTTCACTGAGTTAGAAATTGCTCAAGAATCCCCGAAACCTTACTTCAGTCCCCGTCGCCTACTGTTTGCCGTGGATCTTTCCCATCACCTGGTGTTTCACCATCGCCTGCTATAAATTGCGCAAGAGTACCCGAGGGTTTGAGGATTTTATTTACGGAATATGTATGTTTTAGTACTTAATGTGTTCAGTTCTTTAACAACATTGGCGGTAATGTTTATGTGTAGAAAGTTAAAGTTTAGTTTATATATATTTGTAATTGGTGTAAAATTTTTAGTTATTTTTATTGCTATAGGTTAATTTCGATGATTTAAAACCCTTGAGTTACGGATTTACTTTTTTCATTTTGGCTTGATATTTTTTGGTTTGGTTTAGTTGATATAGTGATATGATATGGCTTTCGAGGTCTTCAACTTAGTTATTGTTATAAGGAAACTTAGGTTGATTCTTTCTTCATAAGTTGAAGTAATTAAGGTAAAGTGTTTTGGTTTCATAGCATGTGAATAGGACTATATGAATACCGACAAGAATGTTTTTAGAATTAAGAATTTACGTACATTTACCACAAGCAAATTCTGCTTCTCGATTGCAATTCAGAACTAATAAACGTACTTTTAGAGGTATGAAAAGCCCATATATACTGATTATTGATTATGGTTGTTGACATTTATTGAAGATTAATATTGTTGACTGTCATATTCTCGACATCCTATTCACAAGCTATTTTAACCCTCTTGAACTATATGTTATCTGGTAAGTACCTTCACAAAAGTTGTAGATATGCTTCTTAGATCTCTGTAGCTGCTAGAATCACCCAAGTATCTGTTTTCACTCTTGTAATCTGATTAAGGCTTTTGGTGTCTTCGCAGTAGTTGTAGAGTGATGTGTTAGCTTTTATCGCCGTGTAAATTATATTTTTATCTAATATTTTAAGAATTTCATCAACTAATGTAACAATGTCATCACTGATTCTTCGAGCACCCAATGTGAATAAGAGTCTGGTAAAAGAAGATCAAGAGGACCAACAACATGTATAAAAATGAAAAACAAGCTGTTAGAGCAAAAGCATATCGAATTTAACGATACAAATAAAACCATCGGGAAATATGCTGCGAATTTTAGAAATTGCCTAGAGTCTGTAGTTCGGTCACATGTAGATATTAACATTGACGAGTGGAAATACATGGAGAGTGGCCTTAAGGATGTAATTTGAGAGGATTTGCAGGTATACAATAATCAATTTTTTATAGTTAATTTTTCTATTAATGAAAACATGTGTTAATATATATGTGTGTTTCTTATTTATTCAGAAAGAGTTCAATATTAAAGTTGATGAAAGAAGAAGCACTTTCTAAAGGTTGCGGGAGTGAGGTGGACTGCATTCAAGAAGAGGTTAGTGTGTGACTTCATCTAGAAGAAACACCCAAAATATGATCATCCATCCCAGTATATCCTTCTATTATAGATGAGCAGTGGAAGAAATTCGTATCTGATCATCAATCTGAAGAATTCAAGGCATGTATAGTGTATTACCTTTTTGAAAGATGAATCACCATAAATATATATCTAATATCTTCCTAAAATTTTTATTCTAGGAAAAAAGTAGGAAAGCTCGGGAGAGCCAGTCTCACAACTAGCATCCGCACTTTCTTAGACCTGGTGGATATGCTCGTGCAAAAGCAAAGTGGGTAGTATAAGACCCTCTATCGTCTTCGTCTTCATGTTCTTTACTCATCTCAAGTATTGATGCGGATGATCGCTGCTTGGATTGGGTTCGAGCAAGAATTAAGAAAGACGAAAAGGGAAATTATGATATCCTGAATGAGGAAACAAAGGGGATGGTTGATAAAATTGTAATTAATTTTTGTAAGAATATGTTTTGGAAGTACTTACTTAATGGCATGGGGAAAGTGTATTACATTATGTTTATAATTTCTTGAAAAAGATAGAGAAGGATCAAGAAGTTTGTCAAGGGACGTTTCTACCGCAAAGGCGTAGTGGCATCTTGAATGCATCTCTAGGGAAGAAGGAGCACCCGAGTTGGGTGTGAGGTGTAGGTAGCCACGTGAATGTGAGGGATGTTTTTGGTCAACTGAGTCAGACATGTAGGAGATCGAGTGGAGTGGTGTCAGTCGGCGAGGTTAGGGTGGCTCTGACACAAGAAATCACGCAATAGATGCAGGGCACGCTTGATGCTATACAAGCTCAATTCAACCTGTTGTATGAGCAAGTGAAGAACCAAGGTCTGCAGACTTCATTGACAAACCACCATGTGCCATCAAAAGTTGATGAGGGGGATGAATTCAACACACCTTCGCAAGGTGATCCACGTGGTAGTTTCCACTCGGTTGGTGAGACTCCATTTCCTATGGTTGAGGTAAAGATTAGATAATATGTGTATTTTCACAAACCTACTCATTCAAGCGCCTAGGTAGTTGACAAATAATTGATTCTTAGTCAAGATTCATTTGATTTATCCTTTTCAGAGTCGTCTTTTCATTATTCGTGTATTAAAAATATGAAGTCTATTATATTTCTTTGACTTTCATTAGAGAGTTGTTGTAATTCTTGCCTGTTAATGGCATCGTATCGTATTATTTCCAGAAACAAGTTCTCATAATTAAAACATAGTTTTACGTGTATCAAGAATGTGGACGGTTTACCCAACCAAGGAGGACAAGATCGTGCACCATCAAAAGCTGTCACCCATTCATGTGAAGGTTTCAGTAGATAAAGTTGTTGAGGGTGCAGCATAACTTCCTCTACTGGTGACAGCTCATCCAGAACTGAAGTACATGGGTCAAGTTTTAGGTAACTTTTTGCAGTGGACTATCAGCTTTGTTCAGGCAAGAGAGGTAATAATATATATTTTCATTTTACCAATTATTGAATTACTTTTAGTAAGCTTAAACTTGGCCATATGTACAGGAACTTACAAGGCCAAATTCGAAGAAACGGAAAAGAAGTCAAGTGGAGACAAGTGGTGAGCAATCTGCAACCAAACCAATGCCACCTCTTGTTGATGATGTTGTCTTGGAGACTTTGGGACATAATTGCAAAGAGCAACACTCGTTGATTCTATCGATGCCCGTGCATGTGGACTACGTCTCTATGGACTTAGAGCGCACCGTCTTCCATCATCAAAGAGTGAAAAAAATCCATGTGCTAATTGATGATATTCGGATCTTGTTTAAAATGGGGTGGCATAGTATTGTTGTTGTGCAAGTCATTACGCAGTAAGAGTTGTCTTTTTTCTTATCAATTAGTTCAATATTTAGCTTAAATTTATTTAGTTCTAAATCTACTAATGATTTACAGGTATCTTAGTGGGTTGGCTGAGACTCTTTGCACCGGTGCCATCGGGTTTCTTTATCTAGCGCAGATCTCAAAGAAAAATATTTTAAGTTATCCGACTATTGTGACGTCGTACTTAGTTCATGCCTTCGACGCAATGTCTAACAGGTCATTCATTATAGCACCATACCTAGAAAAGTAAGAGAGACTATTTCTTGTTCTTGTTTCCTTTACTCGTGTACAATTATTATATTTATAAAGATAATTAATCTTTTTGCTTATGAAAATGTTTAGTGACCACAGGGTGCTACTGGTGATATGTCTTCGGGCGAATGTGGTTTATAATTTAGATCCAAAGGCATATAAAAGGGAGTTGGATATCAAGACACATATTAATACGTACGTAAATTTTCCTCCTCTATTTGTGTCTTTTTTGTTTTTTGAAAATGTAACCTTTTGTTATTTTTTTTGAAAAAAATCATAAAAACCAATTCACCTCCAGGTCTTTATTATCAATTAAATAATGTACTGATTCTTTATTGTGTGAAATTGTTTCATGTGCAAGTTGTTTCAAATCACTATGTAATTTTGATATTTTGCACATCCTGATTCTTTGTAAAGCCTACTCCCTGTGTGTTTTCATTCATAAAACCGCTTCAAGTTTTTCATTGGATGTAATATAAGATCGGATTGTTCATGCCTTCATTTTTGTTTTAAAACTATAAAAGTTTAATATATAGATAACAATTCCTGATTCTTATCCTAATAATACTTTGAGTTATTAACTCCTTGAGTGCACTGATTACTATTTGCAGGGCAGTTCGGACCTTTTGGACAAGAAAAGCAAAAGGATGAAAAAACATGGTTTGGAATAAACTGCCAGTAGTTGTTTTTAAGGTATGAATAATAAATAGTATATTTTTTCGGTTCCCTAGTAGGCAAGTTATGAAACTTCTTCGACCCATTTCATTTTGACTCACCGATAGATTGAGAAATAGATATATATCTACTTTCATAGATATGTATCTTCTTCGACCCATTTCATTTCATTTTTCGGTTCCCTAGTAGGCAATTTTAATTTTGACTCGCGCGCGCCTCCCGCCCGCACGCGCCCACACCCGCCCGCAAGGCAGCGCCCGACACTTGCAAGGCGCTCGCCAACATGCTTGCCAACATCGTAGACATCCGCGCCCTGGCGCCCAGCTCCAGCCCACTAGCGCCTAGCCCAGGCCCGACCATGCGCGCCCAGGCTCGGCCATTACCGAGCCACCTTGAGCCAAATCAAGCACATGGTTGAGCTAAGTTGCTTGGAAGGTCAAGACAGGTCAATTTTGGTCAAACCCGGGAATTTCAGGCCTTAAAGCTCAATTTGACCCATTTAACCCCAATTAAACCTATTATAAATAGAACTCAACTCTTATTTTTGTAAAAGAAAGCACCTCCTCCCAACCCATGCTTGGGTTTGGGAATTATTTTCTCTCTAGATTTTAGATTTAATTTCAAGCTTTCCTTGGGTTTGTAAGCTCAAGAAAAATTCAAGTACTCCCTTGGATTTTATTTTGTTGCAATTTCATTCAAGATTTTGGATTATCTTTTTAATTCAAGTAAGCTTTCCTTTAATTTCATGCTTTTCTTCAATTTCATGCTTTGTCTTCAATTTATACTTTTTACCTTAGCTCTTAGAATAATTGTTAGATCTTGTGAATCGTCCATGGAATTTAGGTGAGTGACACACCTTGATCATAGATCGAGTCCTTGATCGTCTTTATTTTGAGTATTTCATGCTTGTTCTTCATTACATGAATTTTTCCTTAGCTCATAGATTTCTTGTTAGATCTTGTGAATCGTCCATGGAATTTAGGTGAGTGACACCAAGATCATAGACCAAGTCCTTGATCATTTTTATTTTGAGTTTTTCATGTGCTTTATTCTGAATTAAATTTTCATGCATAGTTTTATGTTAAGTCCTAGATCTACTCTTCGTTTCTTGTTATTTTCCGAAAAAAATTAAACTTTCACGTCAACTTTACATTGGTGTTTTCAATTTTTGCTAATTGGTGTTTTCAAGTTTTTCTAATTGGCATTATTAAGATTTTTATGTTCATGCAAGCGTAGTTGTACCTTAGGTTGATTTAGTTGTACTTGGTGAAACTTTTTCTGTACTTTCTTGTTTTCATTATTGCTTTGCACTCTCAATTTCGGCACACGCTCGAGGCATCCGACCAACTTGTATTTTACATTTCCTAGTTAGTTTATTTCCATAGTTTTCAATTTATTTTCGTTTTCATTTAATTTCAAAAGCTAAAAAACCCTTGATTCTTACAATCGAATCGAATTCCGATAATACCGAGACATGAACCCAATTTTCCTATTTTCAACACCACTAAAATATACAATACAAAATGGCGCCATTGCGACTCGGCCTTGATAAGGTTTTTGTTTTGATTGTAGTTTCTTTGTGTCTCTAGCTTTCTTTCGTATTGGACATTTTCTTTAAGTATGCAAGTTCCCTATTGCAATGGAGGGTACATTCCCATGATGGAAGGGCATGGTGAAAACTATGTTGGGAATGGAATGTTGTATAATGGTTTTGGAAATGTGGGAGGGCATGGTGCAAACCACGCTGCCAATGGTGGAATCGACTATGAAATACCCAACATGGAAGGGCATGGTGCAAACCATGTTAGGTATAGTGGATTCACATGTACGAATGGTCCGTATGGAGGATATGATGTGTCTAATCACTTTCCGAATATGCATAATCCATCATCCGGTCCATATGGTGGTTATAATGCTCCCAATCAATGCACGATTATGTCTAATGGAGGCTTTGTGAGTCCGAATGGGTATGAGGGTGGCCAAATTCCAAATCACGTCCTATATGGAGGTTCTCCTACTTCCAATTTCAATCATGTCCTGATTGGTGCCACCAATAGTGCCCCAAAGAACGATCCATATGGATGTTTGGATCCACTGTCGCAAGTGGACCCCCCATCCTCACTATGGCGGACGTGAACAGACCCTTTTTGGGTACATTTCATCCACCTTGTGTATCCGTTCCTCCCAAGCCAAAGTCTTCTCAAGCAATGTTTTTTAGTGATAATGAAGTGAGTGAAGTTTCTTCCTCTAGGGTGCTTGAGTTTGAAAAGAAACTAGCGGCTTTGGAGGCTCAAATTGCTAAGTTGTCTAGTCCGAGCCTGGTACCCCCGTGTGCATCGTGTGGATTATTTGGTCACGAAACCACGTCTTGTCCTTCAAATATCTCATTTAATATTCCGATGTCTCATTCGAAAGAAGTATATGGAGGCCATGGTTATCCGGTGGGATCCGGTTGTGCTATACCATCTTTTGCTCCACCGCCGACTCATAGCCCTCTTTTCCTCCTAGCAACCCCATAAAACAAGATTTTAGTTATGACTATATAAATGTAATTGTCACTCCTCGCGTGGACCCATTTCGTCCGACTATCCCGGTGATTGCTCCTACCCCATCTCCCGATCCGGATCCCTTGGTCATTATGCAACTATTGCCAAGTCCACCTTCGCATACTCCTCCGATCACGATCCTTGATAAGTATGAGGTGGTTGATAATACGGTTATCTCGTCGTCGGAAGAGGACGTGGTTTCATTTTTGAGTGTTCTTACTCCTCTTGACCCTTTACCTTTTACTTTAAAAAAATCTTACGAAAATTGGGTACATATGGACTTGATCAAGAATTTGGTAGAACGAGTTTATATGGAGGAAAGGAGCATTGAGGAGGAGGTTTTCCGGGAAGTCTATATCGAGGATTGTTGTGAGGATGATAAGCCCCTTGTTCGTAATGACGAGCCTATTGTGTTTCAATGTGCCAACGACTTGAGTGAAGGAGATTATGATTGTGTCGTTGAGGGCACCGACAAAATTCTGACGGGGGAGGTGGAGATTTTTTATGATAAGATTAGAAATCTTGAAGAGTATCTTGAGGGGATCGGTGATTTTTTCGAGTTAGTCGCCAACGAGGCTGAGAGGAGGCACAAGCCCGAGCTTAAGCCACCTCCATATCCTCTAAAGTGTGTTTAATTGGAGAAAAAGGAGAGCAAATCGATTATCATCTTTGCCAATCCGGAGCGAGAAGAAGAGGAGGGGTCGATTGAAGTGCTTAAAGTTCATAAGGGTGCGATTTGTTGGAAACCTGGAGTTAATAAGGGAATTAGCCCTTGGACTTACGTGCATAAACTCGTCTTGGAGGATGATGCCAAACAACCTCTCGAATCCCAAAGGAATTTGAACCCAAATTTTAAAGAGATAGTGGAAGACGAGAGATTATTGAGGACGAAAAAGGAAAGTTGATGGCCACGAGGGCTAAAACGGGATGGAGGATGTTGTATGATTTTAAGAAGTTAAATGCGGCTATCAAGAAAGATTGTTTCCCTCCCTCATTTATCAACCACATGTTGGAAAAGTTAGCGAGCCATTACTCCTTTTGTTTTTTAGATTAGCCATCGGGTCACTTCAAAACCACCATTCCATCCAAAAATCTACCCAAGACGACTCTTACTTGCCCTATTGGAACACTAGCCAGCCACTACTTCTATTGGATCTTGGATGAGGTGTCGGTCCACTTTAAAACCACAATTCCACCCGACAAGGAGGATAGGTCTTTAGTGGCTCCTCTCGTTCCCTTTCCACCTTGAGCAAGAAGGGAGTTCGTCAAGCTAGTGACGTAAAATAAGTGCTTCTTTGGAGGCAACCCAAGTTCTTGCAATTTTTTCCTTTTATCTTCTTTCCTTCTTTCTTTATTATTATACAAAAATCCAAAAACATTCAAAAAATTAAAAAGTAAAAAAAAAAATTGTTGTCTTTTTTTTCTTTTTAGTCCTTGTTTTGTTTTGGTTCATGTACATATGTTCTTGTGTTTTTTAATTCGTGTGATTTTCTTTTATAGTGTTTTGCTTTCCGACTCCAACCCTTTCCGATTTGACAAGCTAGTAGAGTTCATGGAGCCGGGAGAAATAAGCCATGCTCGTTTTTCGCTTAGATTGCTTGGATGCTTAAGTGGACCCCACCGAGCTCGACCAAAACTCGCTCGGTTTAGGAAGATTATATCTTACCCTCCTTTTACTTGTTCTTCATTAAAATGCAATGAGGGCATTACATGGTTTAAGTGTGGGGTGGGTAAGTGGTTAGGGTCCGGGTGTCGCAAAGCATGATTTGTCTTTCTTAACTTGAGCCTTGGCGAAGTGACGCTTACTAATTGTGCATTTATGTGATTGAGTCATTTTTATGTATTTTGTGTCTTTATTACATTGTTGAGCAATCACCATATGCTTGGAAGTTTGAATAGTTACTTGTTGGGTTTTTGCATGTTTATGCCCTCTTGTGTAAGGAGTTGAATTTTTGTGCTTCGTCCAAAACGTATATATATATATATAATCAACATTTACTCGTGAAAAGATTGCAAACTCTAAAATCTCTTGTAATTTTGTTTCCAAAACCCGATGCAAACTAGTGAGTAGCCTTGTGTGAATTATCGGTTTTGCTTGCATTCTTATGGAAATCGCATTGAGGTGGCTTGATTGAACTTGGAAATCAGTTCAAGGCACATATATCACCGTTATTCCAACCATATCCAAATATATAAGCTACTTAAAAATCCAATGAGCTCCCTTGAGCCTATGCCCCATTTCTTGTTAGCCGAGCTCAATTTTAGCTCTTATATCTTCATAAATTGTGAGGTGAGAGTGTATATTCTGAGTTGACTAGAAATATGAGGGAATCAATTGTGGGTTTTGGGTTTTGAGTTGCTTATACAAAAAAAAAATGAAAAAAAAAAACAAATTAAAGAAGAGAATAAAACTCCAACACAAATCAATAAAAGTGATAAAGCGTGCGTTCAAGTGAAAAGCCTAATTTAAAGGCTAGGTTTAGTAAAAAGAAGCGAACTCGAAAAGCTTCTAAGTGTTGTGAAATAATAGTTGGGAAAGAGTATGTATAAACGAAAGGGCTTCTAATGAAAGTTTGTTAATTTGGGAAGGGAGAAGCGATCATAAGCTTCGGGTTCGAAAAATTAGGATTTCGTGTGTTATTGATCACGTTTGATCATGTGTTAGCCACTACATCCAAATATTCCATACCTTAACAAATAGCCAACATTACAACCCGAAATAAAGACTTTTTCGATTCTTGTTTAGTCATGTACAATGGGTGATTTTGACGAGATGCATGCATTGTCCGACTTGAGAGTATACACGTCCCATATAAACAAACACTTGAGCGAATTGAGCGAACACCCTCAAAATTCCATTTGAGAGAAAGTCATCAATTTGGTTTTCATTCAAGGAAAAGTAATACGAGTAATGATTGATGATAATGAGTTTATGTTGATACTTTAATCACATTAAATAGGATAAGCACAAGGATTTTTCTTTTTACATAATGTTCATTACATGTACATTCTCGATTCTTTTCGTTGTTCGAGGACAAACAATCTGATAAGTGTTGGGTTGTTGTTTTGTATGTAATTGTGGTGTTTTACTCATGTTTTTAAATCGAATTTTATATTGGTTTTAGCGGTTTTTGAGTCGATTAGTTAAGTTATTAGGTTGTTTCTCTCATTTTATTATTTTTCGTGTTTCTTTTTGATTTTTTACTTAATATGGTTTAATGGGTTTAATTAATTTGAGGTTTGGTGTAATTCTTGAGTTTTTATGTTCAGAATTCTCATTTAATAGGCTCAATGATTTAAATTCCAGCTAAGGCATTGAGGACAAAATCTTAAGCCAAGGTGTGCCAAGAATAAGCTCCAAAATGCCAAAACTTTCTGGAATACTCGCCAAAGCATAATTCACGCCAAGGCATGGCGCACGCCAACATTGACGCCAAATCTCGCACCCACCCGCCCGCCTGCAAACCGCACGTGCCTCCCGCCCGCAACCCGAGCGCGCCTCCCACCCGCACCCGCCCGCAAGGCAGCGCCCGACGCTTGCCAAGGCGCTTTCCAACATCGTCGCCATCCTTACGCCAGTGCCCGGCGCTTGCCAACATCGTAGCCATCCGTGCCCTAGCGCCCAGCGCAGGCGCGGACATGCACGCCAAGGCTCGCCCATTGCCGAGCCACCTTGAGCAAAACTGAGCCAAATCAAGCCCAGGATCGAGCCAAGTGTCTAGGAAGGTAAACACGGGTTAAATTTGGTCAAACCTGGGAATTTCAAGACGTAAAGACCAATTTGACCCATTTAACCCCAATTAAACCTATTATAAATAGAACCTTACTCTCATTTTGTAAAAAACCCTCCTTCCAACCCATGCTTGAGTTTGGGAATTATTTCTCTCTATATATTTTAGATTTAATTTCAAGCTTTCCTTGGGTTTGTAAGCTCAAGAAGACTTCAAGTACTCCCTTGGAGTTTATTTTGTTGCAATTTCATTCAAGCTTTTGGATTCTCTTTTTAATTCAAGTAAGATTTCCTTTAATTTCATGATTTGTCTTCAATTTATGTTTTTTGCCTTAACTCTTAGATTAATTGTTAGATCTTGTGAATCGTCCATGGAATCTAGGTGAGTGACACACCTTGATCATAGATCGAGTCCTTGATCGTCTTTATTTTGAGTATTTCGTGCTTGTTCTTCAATTTCATGCTTGTTATTCATTATATGAATTTTATCTTAGCTCATATATTTCTTGTTAGATCTTGTGAATCATCCATGGAATCTAAGTGAGTGGCACACCAAGATCATAGATCGAGTCCTTGATTGTTATTATTTTGAGTTCTTCATGTGTTTTATTTTGAATTAAATTTCCATGCATAGTTTTATGTTAAATCTTATAACTACTCCTTATTTCTTGTTATCCGAAAAGATTTAAACTCTCAAGTCAACTTTTCTTGATCTTTACATTGGTGTTTTCAATTTTTGCTAATTTGCATTATTAAGATTTTTATGTTCATGCAAGCATAGTTGTACCTTAGGTTCATTTACTTGTACTTGGTGAAACTTTGATTGTACTTGATTGTTTTCATTATTGCTTTGCACTTTCAATTTCAGCACACGCTCGAAGCATCTGACCAACTTGCATTTTACATTTCCTAGTTAGTTGATTTCCATAGTTTTCATTTTATTTTCGTTTTCATTTAATTTCAAAAGGTAAAAACCCCTTGATTCTTACAATCGAATTGAATTCCGATAATACCGAGTCATGAACCCACTTTTCCTATTTTCAACACCACTAAAGTCTACAAAACAAGTATTTTGGAAGAAATCATAGAGACAAGTGAAATCTAAAGAGAAAAAAGTGTCGTTGGAGGATTGTGTGTTGTTGGCAGGAAAATCAAGTGAGAAGAGAAAGTAAAATTCCTTAGCTTTTTAATCTGGCAAAAGTGACTGTTGTAGGGAATAAAGAGAGAGTAAATAATAAGGTGAAAAAATAACCCCCTCACCATCACAACTTCCTATTTTAAGCCCAAGATATTTCTTTCCAAAAAAAAATATTCCCACTCCTTCTCAAAGTAAGACACACGGTCTCAACCCAACTAAACCACTATCTAATATTTGGAAATTAAAAATCACAAATCTCAACTACATATAAAACCGATATAGAGTAAAAATAAAAAAAAATTAAAAACCATCACCATAGTTGAATAAAAAAATTTCAAAGCAATTTTTCACTTGCCAAATCAACCCCTTATTACTGGTCCAATCCACCGATTATAATGCCACTGAAACACTAAGTTAGCAAAATTCATAACATGATCAAGAGAATTAAGGGAAAGACGCAAGCACAAGCAACGAAACACTAAGCAAAATGGCATCTTCACAAAGTATGAATGTCCTAATTGATACCTAAAAATAATGACCTAAACAAATAAAAGTATAACAAATGATTTAGGTGACATGATCAATGTTGCTTTTTATGTGATGACATTGTAACTAACATTGATCTAGGTGAAGTCAATGAAAACAGACCCCTTAACCTGAGTTAATGACTACGTCAAAATTATTTAAGGGGGTGAGAATTAAAGATTACACTTTATCCAGATATTCATTATCTTTTCAGTAAATTTTAGATAAAAACTTACTTATCTTTAGCAATTACTAGAAAACAACCCTTGTTTTTGGACCTGGGAGAAAACCAGATTCTGCGGGAAAGTTCCACAATCACCAAAACGAAGATGTTAGTTTTTTTTCCATCACTTTTTATTACAACACATGATCTTTCTGCACTTCAACCAGACCAAATGCATTTACGTTATGTATGAGAAAGTAAATAAAAATCGCATGCCAAAATCTACAGATGTCACGACTGATGACAGTTTAGGTGTCATGACATCAAAACTAACATCGACTTAAATAACTCACATTCCGAGATCTCTTCTCAAACGAGAGAAGGTATCTATATCTAATGCCTTTGTGAAGATGCCAGCAAGCTGATTATCAATTCCTATGTGCTCAAGACTAACTATCTTCTCTCAACCAAGTCACGAATAAAATGGTACCTTATGTCAATGTGTTTGGTTCCTGAGTGCTGGATTAGATTTTTCGAGATATCAATGGCACTGGAATTATCACAAAGCATAGTCCAAATTCTACTATGTTGACCGTAGTCCTCTATCATTTGGTTCATCCAAAGAAACTGTATGCAAGCACTTTCAGATGCAATATACTCGACTTCATCTGTAGAAAGAGAGATGCAATTTTGCTTTTTACTATACTAGGACATAAGGTTATTACCCAAGAAAAAATAAACCCCAGTGGTACTCTTTCTATCTACAACATCTACAGACCAATCCGAGTCCGTATATCCCACAAGTTCAGTACTTGTATCCTTAGTATACCAAACACCCAAGTCACTTGTACCAGCTACATACCTAATGATTCGTTTAACAGCTTCCAAATGTGATTCTTTAGGATTTGACTGTTACCTAGCACATAGAGACACGCTATACATAATATCAGGCCTGCTAGCTGTCAGGTATAAGAGACTCGCTATCATGCTCCTATACAAGGTGTTATCAACACTAATACCAACATCATTTCTAGATAATTTCATGGTTTTTTCTAACGGTGTTTTCTTATGAGTATCATTCTCTAACCCAAATTTCTTAACAAGATTCTTAGCATATTTGGATTGAGAGAGAAATTTACCATCATCCAACTTTTTGATTTTCAAACCAAGAAAGTAAGAGAGGTTACCTTCCATACTATCTCGAATGTGTCAGACATTCTCCAGATAAACTCACTCACCATCTGCTCGTTAGTGGATACAAATATTATATCATCCACATAAATTTGGACAATTAAAATGTGCTTTGAATCAAACTTTTTCGCTTTAAAAATAAAAAGCTCGTCCGTAAGAGAACGGTGCTATTGTAGGCGATAAGCTTGACTTGAGTCGAATCACAAGGAATTGCAATCGGCGTCTATAAATGTTTGTTTAACAATTCTATAACTAAACACACAATCCATTTTCGGGGTTGGGTTTCTATAACTACAAATTTGAAAACGAGCATACAAAAATTAAAACTAATTGAAAGCGATAAAAACTGGGATTTATAAATCGAGAAAACAAACATAATTGAACAAGCGAATTAAAAGTAAATCGTGCATGAATTACTAAACTAATAACTATTCGAATGAAAGTACAACATTAAAATCCGAAGTTAGCCAATACTAAATCTAAACATTAAGCAAAATAGTTCAGGAACTTATAATTCAAATGAAATTAGCAGACAAACTGTCTACAGCAACGAAGCGATATCTTCAATGATGAACGAATGAGAAACGAGAGAAATAACTTGATCATCAACCAAAATCTTCAATTTAATTAGAATAGAACAACACTTAAGGTATCTGAAATTTTCGAAACCTTCCCCCAAGTTTGGCTGATGGGATTTTGTAGAAACCCACGGATTTTTATAGATTTTCCCGAAAACAACTGCTCAACCACCGGAGCATCGACCGACGCGATCTGAGCGTCGATGTCGACGCGTGCTAAGGTTCTCGGGTTGACTAGGCATTACGTCGACCGATGCGAGCACAGATCGACGTGACTGCAAGTTTGCGTCTACATGTGCATCGATCGACGGAGCTAGGAACGATGCTATTGCAGCTTTGCGTCGATCAACGCGGCTCGTCCGCAAGAGAACGGAGCTGTTGTATGCGATAAGTTGATACGAGTCGAATCACGAGGAATTGCAATCGGCGTCGATTAATGTTTGTTCACAATTTTTATAATTAAACACATGATCCATTTCTTTGTTGAAAGGGTTCTACAACTACGAATTTAAAAATGAGCATGCAATTATTAAAAACCTAATTAACTAATTAAACCTAATTAGAAACATGAAAATTCAGATAATTAAAAACGAGAAGCATCAATATCAACTAGCAAGTCGAAAGCATTTGAATTACTAAAATAACATAGTCGAACTAACATATTAATAGTGAAACGTACAACTTAAGAAAACTAAATCCAAAGCAAAATTACAGAAAGCAGGAAATTACTACTTATAGTTCATGAAAATTTGCAGCAAACGATCAAACTTCAGCGTCAAACGATGACAAGTAACGACGGTGAATGTAGAAACGAGCCTCCGTTGCAATCTTCGAATGAAATATTCAAATATGATGGAAAAGGAAAAGGGGAATATATTTCTAAGTGTTCTGGACCTTGCCCCCTCGAATTCTACTTTGGAAATGGAAAATTCCGCCGGTTTTTATAGATTTCTTCAAAAATAACCGCTCAACTGCCGGAGCATCGACGGTGCGTTGACGGTGCGTCAGTCGATGCGAGCCAGGTGCATGCGTCGACCAGGCAGAGCGTCGACTGACGGGCCTCGGATCGACGCTTCAGAACCTTTGCGTCGACGGTGCGTCAGTCGACGCGAGCCAGGCTGCACGCGTCGACAGGCAGTGCGTCGACTGACGGGCCTAGGATCGACGCTTCAGAACCTTTGCGTCGACGGTGCGTCAGTCGACGCGGGCGTAACGTCGACAGTGCGTCGACGGTGCGTCAGTCGACGCCACCTGCATGGCTTCGGCTCGTCGCTCGTCCCGTTTTCCTCGTTTTGAGCTGAGATATTAACATTGAACAAAGTTAGATTATTTCATACAAAACAAAGTAAAAACACATTAAACACCATAAGAAACGAAAAACATAAAAAAGGAAGAAAAACGATAAAAAGATAAACTTAAAACACATAAAAGCACACAACATACGATGCAAAAAACACACGAAAATCACATACAAATATGTACAAATCAACTCCCCCACACTTAGCTTTTTGCTTGTCCTCAAGCAAAATCTAATCTAGACGTAGACAAGGAAAAGCTAATTACCCGATGACTTAATGACTAATGCATCCATATGATTCAAGAAGTTAATGCATTAGATCGACTAGAAACTCAACTAAAAGGACGACACGATAACGTTGAGATAAGAGATTTAGACTAGCTTCCGAACACCTAAAAGTAACGAGTTGACCTCCATGTACGTCACCCATCCATGCCTCGGCCAAAGTCTATCCCTGCTCAAACCGCCAAATCGTCACCCGACTAGCCCAGTTATCAAAACACCTCTTTAACAATATAATCTAAGAAATAAAAAAAATAAAAATAAGAACTCAACTTGTATAAGGTTTTCTCTTCTTGTACTTATTCTTTCTTTTTTTTTCTTTTTCCTTTTCTTTTCTTTTCTTCTTCTCTCGTTTTTTTTTTCTTTTTTTTTCATAATAGGTACCCATAAAGATGAGGTACAAAACGAGCATAATATACATACATCAAAAGCGAGAGTTCATTGACTCCAATCTTACATTGCTAAATGCAACTGATAACATTTCTCAACTTTGCACGTGAAGTTTTAACGTCTTCAAAATAAAAAAGAAAAATTACATAAAATCCTATAGAGGGTATCGGAAAATGGGGTTAGTAGAGAGTATTCGACTCTTAAGAACGAAACATGAATAGAACAAGAGACAAGACACTTCATAGATTATTTACACTTCATTCCCCACAATTACACTATTGTTCGAACAGAAGTCTAAATATCCTAACCAAAGCATCTAACCACGTCACTTCGTCAAGGTTCTAATCAATATCAATACACCCAACTCAAATCAACCACAAGCAAGCATACAAAAATTTACTAACCAACCAAGGACAAACCCCCCCACACTTAAACCATACAATGTCCATATTGTATAAAAAGAAAAATTAAGCAAGGTATGGTAAAAGAAAGAGAAAGAGAGATACGTCTTTGAAATCGTGCTTGTGACAATGAGTCGAGCATCCAAGACCATTCAACGGGCTTCAACGCCGAGAGGAACCTAAAACGAAAAGAAACCAAAAACACACAAAAGCAAATAAAGTTAAAAGACTTGGGTTGCCTCCCAATAAGCGCTTGTTTAACATCACTGAGCTTGACGAAGCCTCCCCTCTATGCCAAACAGGGGTCAACGAGAGTCACACTCTCCTTTTCTTGAAGCAATTTCGAACCTTGAAAATACGGCTTCACACGATGGCCGTTCACTAGAAAAATCTCTTTGGTTGTCTCATTTACCAAACGCATGGCTCCATATGGGAAAACTTCGGTAACAAGGAATGGGCCACTCCAACGTGATTTGAGCTTTCCGGGAAATAAACGGAGGCGAGAATTAAACAATAATACTTGCATGCCAACTCGGATATCTTTGTGAACAATCTTCTTGTCGTGATAAGCCTTAACCTTCTTTTTGTAGATGTCAGCGTTGTCGTAAGCCTCATTTCGAATTTCATCAAGTTCCTCCAATTGCAGTCCTCGCTGATTACCAGCTTATACCAAGTCAAAATTCACTTCACGAATCGCCCAATAGGCCCGATGCTCCATTTCCACCGGAAGATGACAAGCTTTACCGAAAACCATTCGATAAGGGCTGGTTCCCAAAACATTTTTGTACGCCATTCGGTAAGCCCATAAAGCATCAACAAGCTTGGTCGACCAATCCTTGCGACTCGGCTGAACGGTTTTTTCCAAAATCGCTTTGATTTGTTTATTACTCGTCTCCACTTGGCCCGACGTTTGTGGATGATATGCCGTGGCCACCTTGTGCTTCACCCCATACTTTGCCATCAACTTCTCAAAAGATCGGTTACAAAAATGTGCACCCCCATTACTAATGATCGCCCGCGAAAATCCAAACCTACCAAAAATATGCTCTTGAATGAACTTGAGCACTACTCTTGCATCATACGTTCTCGTGGGAATAGCTTCGACCCACTTGGACACATAGTCAACGACAACCAAAATGTATTCATACCCGAATGATGCCGGAAATGGCCCCATAAAATCGATGCCCCACACATCGAAAATCTCCACGACTAAATTGCTTGTTTGCGGCATCTCATCACGTTTGCCAATATTTCCCAAGCGCTGGCAACGATCACATGTCTTAGTGAACTCAATTGCATCTCGAAACAACCTAGGCCAATAAAACCCGGATTGGAGGACCTTATAAGCTGTTTTCTGACCTCCAAAATGCCCTCCGCACTGCTGATCATGACAAAATGAAAGAATGCTCTTCTGCTCTTCCTCAGGGATACATCGTCGAATAAGTCCATCCTTCCCGAACCAAAACAGGAACGGGTCATCCCAAAAGTAATCCCTGCACTTAGAAAGAAATCTCTTCCTCTCTTGGAAGGATAATTTGGCACTCAAGTAGCCACAAGCAAGAAAGTTAACAATATCGGCAAACCATAAAGTATTAAACGAAGAAATAGCACATGTTATATCATATGGAAAAACATCATTCAAACAACCAAATTCACACACTTCCTCTCTATCTAGTCGGGACAAATGGTCCGCAACTACATTTTCACAACCTTTACGATCCTTTATTTCAACATCGAACTCTTGTAACAAAAGTATCCAACGAATCAAACGCGGCTTGCTTTGTGTTTTATTAAAAAGATAACGAAGAGCCGCGTGATCACTATGGACGACCACTTTTGAACCAATAATATAGGATCGAAACTTGTCCAAAGAAAATACCACAGCCAAAAGTTCTTTCTCGGTGGTTGTATAGTTCCTTTGAGCCTCGTTTAACATAAAACTCGAGTAATAAATGACTCGAAGGAGACTATCCACACGTTGACCCAAAACAGCCCCCACGGCGTCATTCGACACATCACACATAATTTCAAAGGGAAGGGACCAATTTGGGGCAACGACCACCGGAGCCGTGGTTAACTTTTTCTTAAGCAAATTAAAAGCATTTAACCATGATTCGTCAAAAACAAATGGAACATCACTACTTAACAAATGACAAAGCGGGCGACTAATTTTGGAAAAATCCTTAATAAATCGCCGGTAGAAGCCCGCATGTCCAAGAAAACTACGAATACCCTTAACATTCATGGGAGGTGGCAGACTTTCAATAACATCAACTTTGGCCTTATCGACCTCAAAAGCATGACTCGACACAACATGACCAAGTACAATAACACTTTTAACCATGAAATGACTTTTTTCCCAACCTAATGTTAAATGACTATCTACACATCGTTCAAGCACTTTAGACAAATTCTCAAGACATAAATCAAAAGAAGAGCCAAAAACTGAAAAGTCATCCATGAATACCTCGAGATAGTCATCTATCATGTCCGTGAAGATGGAAAGCATGCACCGTTGGAAAGTCGCCGGTGCGTTGCATAGTCCAAAAGACATCCTCCGGAAAGCGAAGGTTCCAAAGGGCAAGTAAACGTCGTCTTCTTCTAATCTTCCGGCGCTATGGCAACTTGATAATACCCGGACAACCCATCGAGAAAATAATAGTATTGGTGTCCGGCCAACTTATCAAGTAACTGGTCAATGAAGGGTAGTGGGAAATGATCTTTTCGTGTGGCGGCATTTAGCTTTCGGAAGTCGATACACATCCGCCATCCMGTAGTCAATCGTGTTGGTACAATTTCCCCTGTGTCATTCTCGATGATCGTAATCCCRCCCTTTTTTGGAACAACATGGACGGGGCTCACCCATTCGCTATCGGGTGCAGCGAAGATAATCCCTTCGTCGATCAACTTAAAAATCTCCTTCTTCACAACCTCCATCAAAGTAGGGTTTAAACGGCGCTGACCCTCCCGGACTGGTTTTGCACCATCTTCTAGCACAATGTGATGCATGCAAGTGGCCGGACTAATTCCTTTGATATCCCCCAAACTCCAACCAATCACGCCTTGGAATCGTTTAAGAACTTTGATCAACGCTTCCTCTTCAGCTGTCGTCAACTCGGCAAAAATAATCACCGGCTTCTTTTCACCTTCTTCGAGATAGATGTACTTGAGATGATTTGGAAGTGGCTTAAGTTCGGATTTTGGTTCATTATCCGGTTTTTCCGCAACAATCTCAAAAAGGTCAATTTTGCCCTCGAGGTTTACTTCGGACCAATCGTCCTCCTCGGACCCGTCTTCAATTTCAGCTTGTACAATTGGCTCAATAGAATCAACAAATGAACAATCAGCATTCATTGACGACGATGGAGTAGCGTGAAGATCATGAATGGAAAATGTGACCGACTCATCCAAAACGGACAAAGTCATGCTTCCGTTCTTCACGTCAATCAAAGTATTTGTCGTAGCCATGAAAGGTCGTCCCAACAAAATCGTATGCTCCCGGTTATCATCTTGAACGTCTCCCACATCAAGAATCACAAAGTCAGCAGGCACAATTAAACTCCCGACTTGAACCAACACGTCTTCAACAACCCCTCGCGGGTAACGAACCGACCGGTCAGCTAGTTGGAGTTTCATCCTCGTCGGCTTGAGTGTACCTAAGTCAAACTGATCAAAAATAGACGAAGGCATCAAATTGATTCCCGCCCCAAGGTCAAGCATTCCCCGAGTTTCTTTACCATTTCCCAAAGTGATTTTAATACAGAAACTCCCAGGGTCACTCTCCTTAGGGGGAAGGGGATTTCGTAAGATTACGCTCGCCGCATTTGAAACACAAACTTTTTTATTTTCGGAAAAATTTCTTTTTTCGGATGCCAAGTCTTTGAAAAACTTAACATATGCGGGAACGTTTCTTATAACATCGAGTAAAGGTAAATTAACATTAACCTTAGAAAGCATATTATAAAGATCAAGAAATTGCTTATCTTGCTTTTCCCCTTGAAGACGACTTGGATAAGGAATGGGAGGCCGATACCGATTAGAGGCCTTGTGAAGAGTCTTCTTAGGTTCGACGTCTTTTTCAACATGATCCGGTGACTTGGTAATGGTTCCCTCGACTTCATCCTCATGTAAGTTGTTGTTTTCGCCATTAGAGATTTCATCAGGAGATGCTACTTTATTATCCACAACACGACCACTCCGAAGCACTGCTACAGCTTGGGCTTGTGAGGATTGGCTTGGTAACTTCCCTTGCTCGTTCTTACCCACTTGCTTGGCGAGTTGGCCAAGCGCCATTTCAAGCTTATCCATCCGTTTGTCAGCACGTAGAAAATTTGATTCAGTGCGTTGCATAAACGTACGTAGCGTCTCTTCGAGGGATGGTGGAACTGGTGCCTGAGCTGGTGGTGGTGGAGGCAAAGGTACTTGAACTTGCCCATGCGGTTGTGTAGGAAACGGTGCTTGACCTTGTCCTTGTGATTGCGATGGTTGCATTGGTCGGGTTGCAAATGAAAATTGGCCTTGTCCCCATTGTTGTTGATATGGTTGTTGAGGAACAAAATTATTTTGCAACCTTTGATTCGGTATCGGATTCGCCGCATTGTGAGGGTTTGACCATGAAAAATTTGGATGATTTCTCCACCAATTAGGTTTATTGTTGCGTGAGTTATAATTTTGATACCCCTACCCGGTTTGATTCGCTTGATATCCTTGAATAGCAAGTGCTTGTTCGTTGGTTCCATCACCTTGCTCGAATACTGCTTGACATAAATTCGCACCATGTCCATACACACCACAAATTCCACACGTTTCTGGTGAAGAAGAAATGCCTTGAGATAATTGCAAAGAGGCCACTTGCCTCGTTAACTCATCAAGTCTAAAGGAATCGTCATGTGCCATCTCGATCTCATGTACAGCTACCTTCCTTCGATCGCGAGCTTTTCTGTTGAGAATTGTAACTTATCGACTCGCAAATGTCCCATACTTCTTGAGCGGTACGTGATCCAATCTCTCCCCCTGCTGCATTATCCACCATATACTGAAATGTAAGAATAAGCCCATCATAAAAGAATTGATTAACGAGCTCGAGTGGATAATGATGATGTGGGCATTGTGTCAACAATTCTTTAAAACGTTCCCAAGCTTCGTGGAACGTTTCATTTTCTATCTGGTTGAATGACGCTATCTTTACTCGGAGTTGAGACGTCGTTTGATTTGAAAAATATTTCCCATGAAGCGATCATACACCATGTCCCAATTTGTAAGAGAATCGGGCTCCAACGACAAAAACCATGTTTCCGCCTTATCCTTCAACGTATACGGGAAACATCTCATCTTCAACTGATCTTCATTAAGTCCTTGCAACGGAAATGTTTGGATAATCGAGTAAAATTTCCGAATGAAGGTTATCGGATCCTCGTGTAAACGCCCGTAGAAGGAAGGCAAAAGGTTGAAATGAATTGCCTTAAGCTCATAATCTCGGGCCGCTGGGCCTAGACGAATGCATGATGTAGATGGGCCAATCACGGGCCGAGCAAATTCGCGCATACGAGCCGGTTGAGGCTCGTGTTGATGAAACGGCCGGTTAAATGGAACGTACGGTCCTCGAGGATGAAATTGTTGTTGTTGGTTGAACTGTTGTTGATGAAAGAAATAAGGCATCTGTTGTTGATTCAGTTGCATGCCTTGATTGTTGACGTGATGATTGAATTGATCTTGATTAAACGGTGGTGGATTGGGTATATTATTTTGTTCATCTCGAGTTTTCGGTTGGATAGGTTCCGAAGTATTTGTTCCGGATGAAGCCATTGATGATTCAGCTATTGACGTCAATCGTGCTCGATTCACCCGTTGGATGTTGTCTACTAAAGGTAATATTTCTCCACCCAAGGACCTACGTCCTTGCATTCACTAACAAACAAATTAAAACAGTCGAGACACAATAACACAAACTTAAACAAACTAAACTACACATATACGAACAAACATTTTTGACAGCCTTTGTCAATTCCCCGACAACGGCGCCAAATTTTGAATCGAACTTTTTCGCGTTTAAAATTAATGAAAAGCTCGTCCGCAAGAGAACGGAGCTGTTGTATGCGATAAGTTGATTCTAGTCGAATCACGAGGAATTGCAATCGGCGTCGATTAATGTTTGTTCACAATTTTTATAATTAAACACACGATCCATTTCTTTGTTGAAAGGGTTCTACAACTACGGATTTAAAAACGAGCATGAAATTATTAAAAACCTAATTAACTAATTAAACCTAATTAGAAACATGAAAATTCAGATAATTAAAAACGAGAAGCATCAATATCAACTAGCAAGTCGAAAGCATTTGAATTACTAAAATAATATAGTCGAACTAACATACTAATAGTGAAACGTACAACTTAAGAAAACTAAATCCAAAGTAAAATTACAGAAAGCGGGAAATTACTACTTATAGTTCATGAAAATCTGCAGCAAACGATCGAACTTCAGCGTCAAACGATGACAAGTAACGATGGTGAACGTAGAAACGAGCCTCCGTTGCAATCTTCGAACGAAATCTTCAAATATGATGGAAAAGGGAAAGGGGAATATATTTCTAAGTGTTCTGGACCTTGCCCCCTCGAAGTCTACTTTGGAAATGGAAAATTCCGCCAGTTTTTATAGATTTCTTCAAAAATAACCGCTCAAACTGCCGGAGCATCGACGGTGCGTCAGTCGACGTGAGCCAGGTGCATGCGTCGACCAGGCAAAGCGTCGACTGATGGGCCTCGGATCGACGCTTCAGAACCTTTGCGTCGACGGTGCGTCGAGGTGCGTCAGTCGACGCGAGCCAGGCTGCACGCGTCGACAGGCAGTGCGTCGACTGACGGGCCTAGGATCGATGCTTCAGAACCTTTGCGTCGATGGTGCGTCAGTCGACGCGGGCGTAGCGTCGATAGTGCATCGACGGTGCGTCAGTCGACGCACCTGCATGACTTCGACTCGTCGCTCGTCCCGTTTTCCTCGTTTTGAGCTGAGATATTAACATTAAATAAAATTAGATTATTTCATATAAAACAAAGTAAAAACACATTAAACACCATAAGAAATGAAAAACATCAAAAAGGAAGAAAAACGATAAAAAGATAAACTTAAAACACATAAAAGCACACAACATACGATGCAAAAATACACGAAAATCACATACAAATATGTACAAATCAGTTGCATCGATGCGAGCTTGGCTGCGGGTGTTGGCAGCACGTCGCACGTCCCGTCTTCTTTGTTTTGAAGTTGAATCCAGAAAACTAAGCAAACTACACATTAACTTATAAAATAAAGGAGAAAAATATTAAACGAGATAAAAAAAAAAACACCAAAAAGAAGGGAAACAATAAGAAGATAGACCTAAAACCCGTAAACACAAACAAAACACGATGCAAAAATACATGAAAAACACATACAAATATGTACAAATCAACTCCCCCACACTTAGATTTTTGCTTGTCCTCAAGCAAAATCAAATCTAGACGTAGACAAGAAAAAGCTAACTACCCGATGACTTATTCACTAATGCATCCAAATGATTCAAGAAGTTAATGCATTAAATCAACTGAAAACCCAACTAAAAGGACGACACGATAACGTTGAGATAAGAGATTTAGACTAACTTCTGAACACCTAAAACTAATGAGTTGACCCCCATGTACGTCACCCATCCATGCCTCGACCAAAGTCTATCCCTGAACAAACCGCCAAACCGTCACCCGACTATCCCAGTCATCTATACACCTCTTTAACAATACAATCCAAGAAATAAAAACAAAAATAAGAACTTAACTTGTACAAGTATTTCTCTTCTTATACTTATTTTTTTTTTCTTTTTCTTTTCTTCTTTTTTTCTTTTAGCTTTTTTTTTTCTTTTTCTTTTTTTTTCTTTTTATAAAAGTACGCATAGAGATGAGGTACTAACGAACATAATTCACATAAATGAACAATGAGAGTTCATTGACTCCGATCTTACGTTGCTAAGTGCAACTGATAATATTTTTCGATTTTGCACATGGAGTTTTAACGTCTCCAAAATAAAAATAAGAATTACATAAAATCCTATAGAGGGTATCGGAAAACGAGGCTAGTAGAGAGTATTCGACTCTGAAGAATGACACAAGAATAGAACAGGGGACAAAACACTTCATAGATTCTTTTACACTTCATTCCCCACAATTACACTATTGTTCGAACAGAAGTCTAAATATCCTAACCAAAGCATCTAACCACGTCACTTCGTCAAGGTTCCAGTTAATATAAATACACACGACTTAAATCAACCACAAGCATGCATACAAAAATTTTACTAACCAAACCGAGGACACCCCCCCCCCCTTAAACCGTACAATGTCCACATTGTATAATACGAAAAATTAAGCTAAGTATGATAAAAGGTAAGAGAAGGAGAGATACGTCCCTGAAATCGCGCCTGTGGTGATGAGTCGAGCATCCAAGACCATCTTACGGGCTTTAACATAAAAGGGGAATTGAAAAAAAAGAAACAAAACACACAAAAACAAACAAAGTGAAAAGGCTTGGGTTGCCTCCCAAGAAGCGCTTTTTTAACGTCAATAGCTTGACAAAATCACACCATCTACGTCGAGAACGGGTCAATGAGAGTCACAGTCTCCTTAGCATGATTCACCCCTGATTCTTGAAAGTACAGCTTAACTCGATGGCCGTTTACTGGAAAATATTCATTGGTCTTTTCGTTGACCAACTTTACAACTCTATACGGCAAAACTTCTTCAACCAGAAACCGACCACTCCATCATGATTTGAGTTTTCTGGGGAACAACCGGAGATGAGAGTTAAACAGCAGAACTTGCATATCGACTCGAAGATCTTTAGTCGTGATCTTCTTGTCATGTTGGGCCTTCACCTTAGTTTTGTAAATATCCGCGTAGTCGTAGGCCTCATTACGTATTTCATCAAGTTCTTCGATTTGCAGTCCCCGTGTAGCACCAGCCTGTGTCAAATCAAAATTAACCGCACGGATCGCCCAATAAGCTCGAGTGCTCCATCTCGACCGGAAGATGACACGCCTTTCCATATACCATTCGATGGTTCCCAAAATAGTCTTGTACGTTGTTCGGTATGCCCAAAGAGCGTCAATGAGCTTAGCCGAATAATCCTTACGATTCGGCTGAACGGTCTTCTCCAAAATAGCTTTGATTTGCCTATTACTCGTCTTGACTTGACCCGACGTCTGAGGGTGATACGCCGTGGCCACCTTATGTTTAACCCTGTACTTCGTCATCAATTTGTCGAATGACTTGTTGCAGAAATGTGCGCCTCCATCACTAATAATTGCTCGTGGAAATTCGAACCGACTTAATATATTTTCTTGCAAAAACTTGAGCACGGCCTTGGCATCACACTTCTCGTGGGAATGGCTTCTACCCACTTGGACACATAATCAACGGCAACTAAGATATATTCATAACCAAACAATGCTGGAAATGGGCCGATGAAGTCAATGCCCCATACATCAAAGATTTCTACGACAAGATTTCTCATTTCCGACATTTCATCACGTTTGCTGATATTTCCCAAACGTTGGCAGCGATCACAGGACTTGCAAAATTCATGAGCATCCTCAAACAAACTCGGCCAATAAAATCCCGATTGGAGGACTTTGTAAGCAGTCTTCTGCCCTCCAAAATGGCCGCCACATTGTTGATCGTGGCAAAATGATAAAATGCTATGTTGCTCCTCCTCGGGAATGCATCGTCGAATAATTCCATCTTTCCCGAACCGAAAAAGGAATGGGTCATCCTGAAAATGATCCCTGCACTTAGAAAGAAATCTCTTCCATTCTTGCTTCCTCCTCGGGAATGCATCGTCGAATAATTCTATCTTTCCCGATCCAGAAAAGGAATGGGTCATCCCAAAAATGATCCCTGCACTTAGAAAGAAATCTCTTTCATTCCTGGAAGGATAAATCGGCCCTCACATAGCCACTAGCAAGATAGTTAACTATATCAGAAAACTAATGGGTTATATGCGAAGAAGTAGCACAAATCAATTCATAAGGAAATACATCATCTATACAACCATGTTCATTCACATTTCCTTCTCTATCTAAAAGGGATAAATGGTCCACGACTACATTTTCACAACCATTCCTATCTTTAATCTCGTCGTCAAATTCTTGAAGTAAAAGTATCCAACGGATCAAATGTGGATTACTTTGGGTTTTGTTAAGAAGGTAACGAAGAGCCGCATGATCGCTATGGACAATCACTTTTGAACCAATAATGTACGGCCGGAATTTCTCCAAAGAAAACGCCACAGCTAAAAGTTCTTTTTCGGTGGTGGTATAGTTCCTCTGAGCCTCATTCAACATAAGACTCAAATAATAAATCACACGGAGGACACCATCCAATCGTTGTCCCAAAACAGCCCCCACGGCGTTGTTCGACGCATCACACATTATTTCAAAGGGAAGGGACCAATTTAGGGCAACGACCACCGGAGCTGTGGTCAATTTTTCCTTAAGTAGTTTAAACGCACTCAAGCATGACTTGTCAAAAACAAATGGTACATCAAGACCTAGCAAATGGCACAGCAGGCAACTAATTTTTGAAAAATCTTTTATAAATCACCGATAGATGCCCACGTGCCCTAAGAAACTACGGACAACTTTAACATTTGTGGGAGGCGGCAAATTTTCAATAACATTAACTTTAGCCTTATCTACCTCTAAACCTTTGCTAGGTATGACATGACCAAGCACAATACCATGTTTAACCATGAAATGACTCTTTTCCCAACTTAACGTTAAATTACTCTCTATGAACCGTTCAAGCACTTTAGATAAATTAGCAAGACAAGAAGTAAAGGAAGGGCCAAAAACTAAAAAATCATCCATGAATACCTCAAGGAGGTCATCAATCATGTCTGTGAAGATAGATAACATGCAACGTTGGAAAGTTGTCGGCGCATTGCACAAACCGAAGGGCATCCGTCGAAAGGCAAATGTCCCAAATGGAAAAGTGAACGTCATTTTCTTTTGATCCTCCAGTGCAATGGCAACTTGATAATACCCGGACAAACCATCAATAAAGCAGTAATATTGGTGCCCGGCCAACTTGTCAAGTAATTGATCAATGAAACGAAGTGGAAGATGATCCTTTCTCGTGGCGGCATTAAGCTTCCTGAAGTCGATACACATTTGCACCCAGTCGTCAACCGTGTTGGCACGATTTCTCCCTTATCATTTTCAACAATAGTGATTCCGCCCTTCTCCGGTACCACATGGACGGGGCCACCCATTCATTATCGAGTGCAGCAAAAATGATCCCTTTGTCGATCAATTTGAAAATCTCCTTCTTCACAACTTCCATTAAAGTGGGATTCAAACGGCGTTGACCTTCCCGAACTGGCTTTGCCCCTTCTTCCAGCACGATATGATGCATGCATGTGGCTGGACTTATCCCCTTAATGTCTCCCAAACTCCATCCAATGGCTCCTTGAAACTTTTTAAGAACACCGATTAATGACTCTTCTTCCGCTTTGGTTAACTCGGCAAAAATGGTCACCGGCTTCTTCTCGCCTTCCTCGAGGAAGACATACTTGAGATGACTTGGAAGAGGTTTAAGCTCGGATTTTGGCTCAATGTTCAGTTTCTCATTTTCAATCTCACAAAGATCAATCACCCCCTCGGAATTGGGCTCAAGCCAATCGTCGTCCTCGGCGAGCTAAGAGTCGTTGTCATGATCGAGAAATTTATGAGTGTCAGATTCCTCTTCAAATTTGTCTTGCACAATTGAATTAGTGGAGTCCACGAATGAACACTCGGTGTTCATGGACGAAGATGGAGTTTCCTAGAAATCGTGAATAGAGAATGTGACCGATTCGTCCAAAATGGACAAGGTCATGCTTCCATTCTTCACATCAATCAACGTGTTGGTCGTAGCCATGAAGGGTCAACCCAACAAAATTGTATGCTCTCGGATATCATCTTGAACGTCTCCTATATCCAAAGTCATGAAGTCAACGGGTACTACAATGTTCCCAACTTGCACGAGGATGTCCTCAACAATTCCCTTCGGGTACCTTACCGAACGGTCTGCCAATTCAAGTCGCATCTTTGTTGGCTTAAGTGCACCTAAATCAAACTATTCAAAAATAGACGAAGGCATTAAATTGATTCCCGCCCCATGGTCAAGCATACCCCGAGTTTCTTTTCTATTTCCCAAAGTAATTTTTATACAAAAACTCCCGGGGTCACTTTCTTTTGGGGGAAGAGGATTTCGTAAGATCACGCTCTCCACATTTGAAATACAAATTTTTTCATTTTCAAAAAATCTTCCTTTTTTATGCCAAGTCTTTGAAGAACTTGACTTATGCGGGAATGTTTCTTATAACATCAAGAAAGGCAAATTAACGTTAACTTTGGAAATCATATTATAAAGGTCAAGAAATTGCTTATCTTGCTTTTCCTCTTGAAGATGACTTGGATATGGAATGGGAGTTCGATATGGATTAGAAGCTTTGTGAAGAGTCGTCTTGGGCTCGACTTCCTTTTCATCATTACCCGAAGACTGGGTAATAGTCATCTCCGTGCCTTCTTTCTCATTCAGTTTCCTACTTTCTCCATTGGTTTGAACTTATGATTGGTTAGAGTTCTCATCGAGAGATGCAACGTTATTATTGACAACTCGCCCACTCTTAAGCACTGTTATGGCTTGTGCTTGCGAGGATTGACTCGGAAACTTTCCTTGCTCTTTCTTTCCTACTTGCTTGGAGAGTTGGCCAAGGGCTGTCTCAAGCTTGACCATCCGTTTGTCATTGAGTTTCAATGTTGACTCAGTGCATTGTGTGAATGTACGCAATGTCTCCTCGAGCGTTGGTGAAACGGGTGCTTGAGTCGATGGAGGTGGAGGAAATGGTATTTGACCTTGCCCTTGCGGTTGGGATTGTTGCATTGGTCGAGTCGAGAATGAGAATTGACCTTGTCCCTATTGTTGTTGATAAGGCTGTTTTGGAACAATGTTTTTTTGTGGCCTTGGGTTCGGTGTCGGATTCGCCATATTTTGATTATTCGACCACAAGAAATTTGGGTGATTCCTCCATCCCGGATTGTAAGTGTTCGAAAATGAATTATTATTTCGTGGGTAATGATTATGATATCATTGCCCCTGTTGATTTGCTTGAAAGCCCTTAATAGCAAGTGCTTGTTCATTATTTTCCTCGGTTGGTTCAAAGGTTGCTTGGCATGTATTAGCTTCAATCCCGTACACTCCACAAATGCCGCACGTCTCTAATGATTGAGACATGCCTTGAGATAAAAGCGTGTTTTAGATTTGCAATGAGGCCACTTGCCTCGTTAACTCGACAATTATCCTTGTATCGTCATGAAATTTGTGTGACATCTCGATCTCATGAACGACTACTTTCTTCGGTCGCGAACTTTTCTGTTGAGAATTTTAGCTTATTGACTCGCGTATGTCCCATACTTCCTGAGCGGTTCGTGATCTGATATCTCCCCGTGCTGCATTGTCCACCATATACTAAAATGTAAGAATAAGCCCATCATAAAAAATTGATTGACAAGCTCGGGTGGATAATGATTATGTGGGCACTGCGTCAATAGTCCTTTAAAACATTCTCAATCCTCATGGAATGTTTCTCCATCCGTCTGATTGAACGATGTTATCTTCACTCGGAGTTGAGCCGTTGTTTGATTCGAATAATACTTCCCCATGAAGCGATCATACACCATGTCCCAATTCGTAAGAGAATCAAGCTCCAACGACAAAATCTAATTCTCTGCTTGGTCCTTTAACGTGTATGGAAAACATCTCATCTTCAACTATTCTTCATGAAGTCCTGCAATGGGAATGTTTGGATGACCGAGTAAAATTTCTGGATGAAAGTTATCGGATCTTCATTTAGATGCCCGTAGTAAGAAGGCAAAAGGTTGAAATGAGTGGCCTTGAGTTTATAATCTCGGACAGCGGGGCCTAGGCGAATGCATGATGTATACGGGCCAATCACGGGCCGAGCAAATTCGCGCATACGAGCCGGCTGAGGCTCATGATGATGGAATGTCCTGTGAGGTGGCACGTATGGGACTCGGGGTGGATGGTATTGTTGTTTTTGATTGAACGGTTGTTGATGATGGAAGTATGGAACTTGTTGTTGATTCAGTTGCTTTCCGTGATTGTTAGCTTGTTGATTGAAATGGTCTTGATTAAAAGGTGGTGGATTCTAATTCACGTTCAGATTTGGTGCATTCTTTTGTTCATTTTGAGTTTCCAGCGGATTCGGTTCTGTAGGATTTGCTCCGGGCGGATCCATCGATAATTCTGCTATCTTGCTCGATTTACCCGGTGAATGTTGTCGATTAAAGGAAGTAATTCTCCACCAAAGGACCTACATCCTTGCATTCACTAACAAACAATTAAAACAGTCAAGACAAAAGAATACAAATTAAACTAACAAAATAAATCATACACGAACAGACATTTTTGGACAGCCTTTGTCAATTCCCCGGCAACGGCGCCAAATTTTGAATCAAACTTTTTTGCTTTAAAAATAAGAATCTCGTCCGCAAGAGCTTGACCCGAGTCGAATCACAAGGAGTTGCAATCGGCATCGATAAATGTTTGTTGCAACCGAAATTTTCAATTTAATAAGAATAGAACAACACTTGAGGTATCTGCAATTTTTGAAACCTTCCCCCAAGTTTGGCTAATGGAATTTTGAAGAAACCTACGGCTTTTATAGATTTTCCCGAAAATAACTGCTCAACCACCTGAGCGTCGACCGACGCGGTCCGAGCGTCGATGTCGACGCATGCCAATGTTCTCGCATCGACCAGGCATTGCATCGACCAACGTGAGCACGGATCAACACAACTGCAAGTTTGCGTCTACATGTGCGTCGATCGACGGAGCTAGGATCGACGCTACTGCAGCTTTGCGCCGACCTAGCGTCGACGATGCGGGCGCTAGCTGCGAGTGTTGGCAACACGTCCCACGTCCCGTGTTCTTCATTTCGAAGCTGAATCAAGAAAACTAAGCAAATTAGATATTAACTTATAAAATAAAGGCGAAAAACATTAAACGAGATAAAAAACGAAAAACACCAAAAAGAAGGGAAACAATAAGAAGATAGACCTAGAATCCGTAAACACAAACAAAACATGATGCAAAAACACACGAAAAACACATACAAATATGTACAAGTCATGCTTATTCGACTTAAGGAGAAATAAGGTTTTGTCAACTTCATCACGTCTAAGATTTAAGAAAATTAAGTGCTGAGTCAACCTTTCGTACCAAGCTCTGGGAGCTTGCTTTAAACCATACAACGCCTTTTTTAGTTTTGAAGCAAAATCTTATTTTTGAGGATCAACAAACCCTTTTGGTTGATCAACATATACTTCTTCACTTACAAATCCATTAAGAAAAGAACTTTTTATGTCAATTTGATGTAGAGACATTTTCATATAGCACACAACAGCAAGTAAGAGTCTTACCGATTCAATACGAGCAATTGGAGAAAACGTCTCATCAAAATCAATACCCTAAATTTGAATTTATCTTTGTGCAACCAATCGTGCCTTATTTCTCACAATATTTCCCGCCTCGTCCATTTTTTCTTGAAGATCCACTTCGTACCTGTAACATGTGAGTTTTCTGGATGACAAACTACGTTTCAAACATCATTCTTAGCGAATTGATCCAACTATTCTTGCATGGCCTTTATCAAAAACTCATGTTTAGGAGCATCCTCTACACGCTTTGGTTCTGTTTTGGAATGATACAGAGATTCTCGAATTTGAGAACAGTTAGTGGATAAGCAAACAAACCTTACCATCTCTCTGAAGTTTATTTGTCGCTTTCATATACTTCTTTCATCGAGATCTCTAATGATTTGGCTCGTAGGATGGTTCCTTTGAATTCTCGAGGGAATATCCCTCTGATGTAAGTCAATCTGGCCATCTGGATCTTCCTCATCTGAGTCTGAGTCTGATTCTGGAGCATCTTGAGTTGGTGTCAAGATTGGTGTCATGTCATCAGTACCGTGACCATCTGTATCTTCAATTTCTTCACCTGGAGTTTTATCTATACCAACCGTAACATTTTCTTGAGGATTCTGATCATAAACCAGATCATTGCCCTCAGCAGGTTTAACACCGCTAATCATATCATCAAACCTAACATTTACTGACTCAATCATGCAACGCGTTCTAAGATTATACACTTTATGTGCATGACTATTTTGAGAATATCCCATGAAAATACATTTATCACTCTTTAAATTAAGTTTTGAAAGATTATTCCTATCATTCAGCACATAACATATACACCGAAAAACATAAAAAAGCTCAAATTTGGCTTTTATACCAACAACAACTCATAGGGAGTAACACATGACCCAAGTCTGAAATACGCCATATTAATTATGTGGCATGTAGTATTCATTGCTTCTCCCCAATAACTTTTTGCAATCCCATTTGAAATAAGCATAGTCCTAGTCATTTCTGCAAGAGATCTATTTTTGCGTTCGACTATCCCATTTTGTTGGGGAGTGATGGGTGACGAAAACTCATGGGTTATACCTACCTTGGGAAAATAATTCGAAAAAGACAAATTTTCAAACTATTTTCCATGGCCTGACCTTATTCTACCTATACTCACACCATAACGAACACACAACTTTTTCGCAAGTTTTTTAAACGCTTCAAAAGCCTCAGATTTTTATTTTAAGAATTCTACCCATGTAAAATGAGAAAAATCATCTACAATAACAAGTACATACCTCTTACCACCAAGTCTCTCTACTTCAAGTGGACCCATAATATCCATATGAAGAAGTTCGAAACAGTTTGATGTAGTGAGACTTTTGCACATTTAGATGAGATACCCTGACCTGATTCCCTTTCTGACATTGCCCTCGCCCTATACTTCGCACTTTTCATGAGTGAACTTGACACTGAACCCACCATCACACAATTGGATAATACTTATCAAGTTCACAGTTAAGCCTTCAACAAGCAATACATTTCCAAGATTTGCAATACAAGGAACATGAAGGGTTTCTTGGCCAATGATTTGGCCATTTGCACCTCCACAATACTTCACTTTTCCTCCTTGAATCTTGATAATATTTGAGAGAAGATCTTCTGAGCCAGTTAGAGCATCCGCTATCGAAGTACCAAGCTCCAGGAATGTGGGATTTCAGAGATGAATAGATCATGTTACATTTAATCTCGTTCTTTTTGACCCAGACCTGTTTGACTCTAGTGTCAATTTTGGTGTTAGGAACACAAAAACCGTCACGGGGCTCAGCAGTCAGCTTTGACCTTTTAAATTTGTTTTCCAACAATCTTCCAGCAGAATGGTCGTATGTGACCATGTTCACCACAGTGATGACACGCATATTGTCTTCTTCTCTTCTGTGATATTTGATCTTGTCCACCTTTGGGCTTGATTCTGGCATTTGTTGATCAGGATTGTGTCCAATCTCGATTTGGATGAATCAGGGATACTTAATTCCAGAATTTTGCTGAGCTTATCCTTACACTTGCTGAGGTTCGAGAGGGTTTCTTGGGTCTTCTTTATATCAGTCTTCACACATTCTAACTCAACATCATTTCTAGTGAGTGACGACTCCAGTCGGAAACTATATTGGGTTGATCATCCTTCTCATGAGTCAGTTTCTCCATCTTGAACGTAAGAGCCTTGACTCTGAGAAGTCTTTACCCCAGCTTGCAAATAATTCGTCATACTCAATTTTTAGCCTCTCGTATCTATCAAGTATTTCCTCAAATTCTCCATTCAAGCACCAGGTGTTGGTTTTGGTGTTACCAACACGAATGTCGTCATCCTACACCACGTTAGCAAACAAAGCCGAAACAGTTTTAGAAGCGTCAGAATCGTTGTCCTCTTCATTGAACTCTTTTGCAATCAAATTCTTATTCCTCAGAGTATTCGCACTTTCATTTTTATAATGTCCTCAACCTTTACACTAATGACATTGAATTTCATTAAGAGGATTTGGGGAACTAGAGGTTCTGGATTCCGAAGATGAAGACTGGAATTTGGCAAGTGTACGTCCTGATAATTTTGGTGTTGGTGTCTCTGACTTGAGTTTTGAATAAGATCCTCCAATATTATTTTTCCTCTTCAAGTACTTGTTAAACCGTTGAGACACAAGAGACACTTTTTCTTCTCCAAGTTTTTTGGCATCAACCTTCTCTAGTAGCTCTCTCCAATTAATATCTTCATCGTCATCTAAGTTAACATCGGAAGTTAGAGCAACATTTTTTTTTCTTTTGAGTTGGACCAAGATGTTCCATCTCAAACGTCTTAAGCGAGCCTACTAAAGCATTAAAGTATAAGTCGTCTGTGTCATTTGCTTCTTCAATAGCTACCACTTTGATGCTGAATTTCTTCGAGATGGATCTTAGCAACTTTCCCACAAGACATGAGTTAGTCACACCTTCACCAAGTTCTTCACACTCATTGGCAATGTTTGAGAGTCTCATAGCATACTCCATGATAAATTCTTTCTCGTCCATACTCATAGACTCAAAAGTAGCAATCAACATTCTCAGTCTTGATTTCTTGACACTATGAGTTTCTTCACATACCCTCTGCAACGCATCCCATGCATCTTTTGCCGACTCGCACTTTTTGATCACCTTATAGTAGTTTGAATCAACATAGCCATAGAGAGTGTTAGTGGTCTTGGAGTTTCAATTCGACAAGGCTAGTTCATCAGCCGTCCACTCTTCTTCCCTCTTGATGATGGTGTCACCATCATTATCAGTAATGCGTGGATTTTTTCATCCAACAAGTATGGTTCTCCACGCTTGTTCGTCAATGTTCTTGATGTGCCACCTCGTCCTTTCTTTTCAGAGATAATAGTTCTCTCTAGTAAGGATCGGAGGTCACGGGTTTCCTTAAGCATTCATAGCATCCTACAAAAATAAGTATCAGTATACTTAGTACGTCAAGTAACCTGCTCTGATACCAATTGTAAGTTTGGTAGGTCTATGAATGTTAAAATAAGTATTAGTAAATTGATGTTAAGTCTAGTGTTAAAACACCAGAACTAACATCAAACATAGTGGAAATAAAAAGCAGCGGAGTAAATCGAAACTAAAAGAACACGGTAATTTAAATTTCGTTCGTAAGCAAACTTGCTTACGAAATGGGTATACAAACCCGAAAACTATATTAATTTTATTCATTCAAGATCAAATACAAAGTATGAATTAATATATGAAAACAATAACATCAACACTATGATACTAAAATACTTGTTGCCATAAAGGATAATCTTCTTCGTTGGTCACGCAACTTCAAAGATGTATGAATCTAGGATGGTGGCTTCAAGTATTCCTCTTGCTTGTGTTCTTATGTTCGTGCGTCATTCTTCCTCTTTCTTCTCATCCTTGCTGCGTTCAAGTCATGTCTTTTAACAAGACTACTTGTCTTTAAATAGACAAGAGTCCTAATCTTGGTAAGCAAGTAAACTAATTCTAAACTCAATTTAGGAAACTAAATAAAGTCATAAACACAATCTAGGAAACAAATCTAGCGTCTTAATATATTTTAAGCCAAAGAAAGGCAAATAACTACAAAGGAAAATAAGGAATAATTGTCAAGAATAAAATTCTCAATACAGTCGGTGCAAGAAAACTCGATAAGCTCACCAACATAAACAACCTTATGAAGTCATCCCCACCTTCTCCGAATTTATCCAAAAGCAGTAATTTCAAATCTGCAATAGAACAGACTTCACCAATCCCACACCTCATCTTAAAATCCTTCACAATCTTCACATCCTCTTTTGTTTTGCAAAGCACCACGTCATGCCCGTTATTCCTTGGAAGAAGAAATATATCAAAGATATCATCAGTAGTTACAACAAAATTGTTGTTCGAATCAATGTTCAACATTTGACTCATCCCATTAAACCTACTAACCAACCACCCCAACATCTCGATGGGCAGCTGCATCACTTTCATCTTTAACAAGCACACAAATGAGATTTTCTTAATGTCTTCTTTTCTTTCCGCTGAAATTGCACACACAACATCGACCAAGTATTTAGGTCTACGTTTGGATGCAAAATTTCTGTAGAAAACCAAAAATGAAAATTATTTTTATCAAAAAATTACAATACAAAACAGATTATAGGGCCAAAAAGTGACAAAAAAAATAAGGTCAAAAGTGACAAATATAATGTCAAAAGTGATAAAACTCTAGAAGAAATAGTATTAGTTCCCAAGAAAAAAAAACTAACCTCTCATCATCTTTGGCTTCCGCCTTCAATTTTGCTTTTTATGGTTTTCTTCACTCCCTTTAAAACTGGAGTTTCTTCATTTGCAGGTACAACTTGATCCTTTACTGGTACAACTTGATCCTTCGCTGTTGTACTTTGTATCTTCAATTTCTTTATCTGTTTCTTTTTTCCAGCTTCCTTAACTTCCTTCACAGATTCTTCACTTACAAATTTGGCGACTTCCACAGTTTCTTGAACAGTTGCTTTTTTTTCTTTTTTTTTTTTTTGCATTTTCTTTTTTGCACACACCTCCGGTTGCTTTTGATTCTTCACCATCTCAGGTTCTTCGATTGCATGTTCATCTTCTTTTGAAGTTTCTTGAATTATAACATTTTTTCGCAGTATTCTTCTTTTTTTTGCCCTTCGTCGGTTGATTCTAATTCTTCACCGGCTCAGTTTCTTCAATTACAGGTTTAGTTTTGAAGGTTCACCTTCTTTAATGTCCGGTTCAGGTTCTTTTGCAAATTCTTCAGTTGCAACATTTTTTTAGCAATTTTCTTTTTTTACCCTTCTTCACTCGATTTCGATTCTCCATCGATTCATCTGCTTGAGTTGCAGGTTCAACTTATTGAGTTGCAGATTTAACTTCATTTGTAGCTTCTTCAATTGTAACTTTTTTTGGCATTTCCTTTCAGACCCTTTAGGCCGTCGTTTCTGATTCTTCACCAGCTCATCAGCTTGAGTTGCAAGTTTAGCTTCTTGAGTTGCAGATTCAACTTCATTTGTAGCTTCTTCAATTGTATTTTTTTTTTTTTTGGCAATTCTCTTTTCGGACCCTTCACTGGTCATTTCTGATTCTTCACCGGCTCAGTTACTGCAGCTTGAGCTACTTTTACAATTTCTTCAATCATCATGTTTTTTTTTTGTTTTGTTTTTTTTTTCATTTTCTTCTCTGATTGTTCCTTCACTAACTCGTCTTTTTTGGTTCTCCACAGTTTCTTGGAATTTATTTTTGGAATCCTTCTCCGGCTGGTCTTTCACTATCTCACGCTCCCTTTTCCTGACAACCTGCTTCTGTCCCATCTGACAAACAAATACACACATGCAAATATCAATATAAATTTACTGACCAACAGGTAAGGATAAGCTACTACATACTAGAATGAACAAGAACAATGATGAATTTTAGACCAAATACACTAATATACCAATTCATAAAAACAATTCGTAAAAGTACAAAAATTAAAACTTAATACGACCATAAATCATATAAACTTAATCACAAAAATCATAGAAAACTTAATACGAATAAAATTCATATAAAACTTAATGTGGAAAATTAAAATACAAGTGTTCTATATTTCTGAAAAAATATAATTCGATGAATAAGAAATCATAGAAAACAAAAGAGAGAGAACCAGAAAAAATAAAAAGGAGTAGGAATTATCATAGCAAAAATGCTCAAAAGCCCCTAAAAATTCAATCAAATACGACCAAACAATAAAACCCTAAAAAATACGATTCTAAAACTCAAAAAAAAAGCAAGAGAGATGCATTTTTAAGGCGCACCTTCGAGAATGTCACAGGTGGCTGAGGTAGTTAGAATTTTGATTCAAAACAACAATGCGCGAGGCCGAAATCCTACAGTTCTCCGGCGAGGCAACAGGTGATTTTTGTCTAGAGTTTACACTGATATTCTCAAGTGAGACGAGGCGAATAGCGATGCAACGAAAAACTATGTAGGTTTGGAGCCCGGTCGGGTGAAGAAGTCTTAGCCCGAGCTTTGACTATGATGACTGAATCCAACGAGGATTTTTTGCTGAAAATTTGTCAAAGGTGACTGAAATTTTTTGCCCTAAATTTCCCGTTTTGTTTTGTTTTTATATGAACCCAGTTTTATATGGATCAGATTCGAATTTAAGGCGGTTCGAACTCCGTCACAAAGTAAAAGGACGTATATGACTGTCACATTTGAGTGTTTGCCATTATATAAAGGGGAGACCGGTAGTGAGTTATAAACTCATACCCTACCCTGGTGCATGGGTGGGTACCTGCAATTCTCCGTCCGCTGCCATCCCTACAAATAATCACCAACCAAACATTATATTAAGCTTCCATATAATGTATTTTCAATTTTTTGTGGTCACTTGTTTTTCCCCACCCAACTTTTAGTTTTATATATATATATGTGTGATTTAGTTTTAGGAACTTGGACTCACGTTAGAAGCTTTCAATACATTTCTCTACTAATAATTTTTTTTCCATATGTCGCATCAAATCCATCTTCCACTAATCACCCTCAATCACTAAACACACACTAGAACTTCGGCAAAAATACTACACATCAAACCTCTCTTCCCCAGAAATATCCCCTAAACCCCTCAATCACTAAACAAACCAATATCGGCAGACTTGTAAAACTATGTACAAAATGGATGCCTACCTGAAGTCATATTTAAAAGCTTAGATTGCATTTCAAGATCACAATTTAAGCCTGCAAGAAAGATTGCAACAAAGGTTGAAGTTTTTTCACTGCATGAGACTACCTTATAGTGACCACAAATTATAATTTCCTCCAGGGATTTTAGAACAAACTCCATAGATTAATCCTGTTTGAGTTTGACTGTTCTAGCAATATTGCTAGCCTTTCTAATTCAACTATGCGACGACGCCAAATGCATGTAGAGCTCGAGTAAAAAGAACATTAAGTATTCATATCATAAAATATGCTGATATTAGCAGTGCATTTCTTATACTTCTGTCCTGTCTGGTTATTAATTTTCTTGATAGACTGGTGAGTCATGTTCGTGTCTCATTACAAGACTTACAAGTTAATAATTTGAGATCTAGTCTCATGAAGTAAAATATGTGACTGCAAAATAAATACCATATCTGCCTTCCGGCATCACATCCATACGAGCACTACTCTAGCTCAGTATCACCCAAGGACTCTAATCCATCTTTCAACTTGTGATCAATCCATAGACACCAATAGAAAATAGACATGCACTCTGAACAAGTAATTGCTCTGGGCATCATTTACGCCGTGCTTATCAAACATAATTCATTGTAATCAAAGGAATAATGACATTGATCCTATTCTAACAAATACGGAATAGAACAAGAATGAATAGAACAGACCAATAGAAAACTAAATCTGTCATAATCAATCCATAACCCACAGGGTTTCTCAAGCTTGATCTAAAGACAACATTGCAAATCATGCTTTAGTCTTTAAACCAAAGAAAAAAAAAGTGGTACATTTAGTTTCACCCACATAATTTAAGAACAGACATGAGATCCTCTATTACAAATTGTAGTTCATCTCGTATTTCAAGTATGTGACTGGAAAGAGAGACTTTCTCTAAAGGCAAACTAAACTTACATGAAAAGAAATAACTCACTCTTCATACCACTAAGTATACCTTGCTATATAAGAATCTTTGTTATAAATAACAGAGTATATTATATCAACGACTAGTATCTGAGTACTCCATACATACATCTGGGTTCACCGTTCACCACATAACATTCCAAATATCCGAACACATACATTTACAAAACAGAGGTCATTACTCATAATATCCACAGATTAAATCAACGGAATTCCAACAAAAGATGATAAAGAACCAGTGTTGCAATGCTTAAAAAACAGATTTCAATTCTCTTGCAATCCTATGTAATTCCATGTAAAACCATCACATCAAATAACATTGCTAAAAAACCCATCTACACCGATATTTAGCAATGAAAAATGACACATGAACATCTCCAGCTAAAATTGCAGATAATTCAAACATCAACAATCACATTACCAGTCAACTAAAGCTTAACACATTCATAAAGACAAAGTAGTCCGACATTCACTGAAAGTTTGCATCATAACAGATAAAACTCAGTACAGATACTCTTCATGATCGAGAAATTCTTGAAGAATCAGTCACAAGCAACCCAACTAATACATCACAATTAAAGACTAAAGCGAGTAAAAGTCTGAAGTGCGTCACCAGCCAGCCTACAAATCCTCCACTCCGGCAATATCTGCGCCCCCATCTGCTTGTAAAACTCAATGGCGTTCAAATTCCAGTCCAGCACCACCCACTCAACCCTCCCGTATCCCATCTTCGCCGCCTGCGCCGCCACCGCCGACAGAAGCATCTTCCCTAAACCCTTCCTCCGGTAACACTCCCTCACGAAGATGTCCTCGATGTAAAACCCTGGTTTTGCCAGGAACGACGAGTAGTTCGGGAAGAACAGCACGAATCCACCGACGGTGACGTCAGCACCAATAGAATCACAAGCGGTGCTTTGGAAAGTTTCATTTTCTGGATCATCGATGGGGAGGTCGAGATGGACGGATTTGAGGAGAGGGGTAAAATGGGGATTCTGTGACGGAGGGAATGGGGAAGTGGAGAGCTCGAGGAGGAAGATCGTGAAAGAGGTGAATGGAGGAGGGGCGTTTGGCGGGAAGAGGGTGGCGGAGAGGCAGTCTGCGGTGGCGTCGAAGAGGTGGGCGAGGCGCTCGAAGACGGCCATCTGGTGGATGAGTTTGTGGATGTGGGGCACGTCGGCGGCGGTGGCAAGGCGGATGCGGGTGAAGAGCGTGTGGCCGGATGGGGTGGATTCCGGGAGGGTGAAGGGGGCGGCGGACGGCGGTGGTGGTGGGGCTGCAGCTGCCATTTTTTCAGCGAAGTTTCAGGAGAGGTTTTTTGGGAGTTGGTGAGAGTGGCGGAATGGGTTTAGAGGATATAGCCGTATTGGATTTGTCGATCGGTTGGTTAATCATTGGGCCTATTAGAATTTTAAATCTTGAATTTTACTTTGTTGTTTGTAATACTCAAAAATTAAATAGATAAATAATAATATTTTATAATTAAATATTATTAAGGAAAATACTTGTGTTAAATCAGATTGATGGGTCATGATTCGTTAGGCCATTTGACCCGATAACATAATGTATTGATTTTTGTACTATCATCCAGTTTTCAAATATGATTTGATATCAAATACAATACAATAACACATTATCATCCACTTTTCGGACATGATTTGACATCTATAGTAAAAAGATTCTAAATCCTATAACAAATAAGAATTCTTACAATTACAGAATTCTGAATACCCCATAATTTTGAATATAATTCACAATTCAAATGAATGTTAGTCCAAACAGGCCCATAGTGTTTTGGTGATGTGAATATGAATTAAGGAAATGGTTATTGGGCTCAATATTCACACTATTTGTTAATTCTATTGACATATGACTTATATGTCAACTTGTGTGTTTCATTTGTTGTCATCTGGTGCATTGAAAGTCTGATGTGCCACCCTCTCATGTATTCTCTATAAAAGCTTCCTTTTGTGATGTTTTTACTTGGTATAAAATAACACTTTTTTCATTGTCTAAATATCTTTTATAATCTAGGGTTTGGTTAATCTTTCCTCTCTCCCACATCCATCCATCCCCATCTCAAGACTTCTTCTTCTTCTTCTTCTTCTTATTCTTATTCTTCTTCTTACTATGCTTTTTTTATTCCTTTGTGTACTGTCTTTCACACTTCTATTTGATTTGATTTTGTGATATCATTCCATCCAAATATTGTGGATTTGTTTAATTCTTTTGATTTAAAATATTTTACGTAATTTTGTGTAGTTCGGTCTAAATCGTATTCATTAAACTTCAATGAATTTAAAAACCCCAATCCATTCGGTGTAGAATATATCTGTTTGTGGTAGAATAGATCGAAGTAATTTGTAGATACAAATCTCTTGCGATTGGTTTCGATTATTGTCGAATGACAAATAGAATTAAAATCTGTGATTTGATTTGTTTTAGTTTTGATTCAGAGATAGGGTTTTAAGGGCCGAGTAATATGCTTGGCATTTACGAGGTCCGACTGTTAGCCCGACTGAGAGTAGTGATATTCGAATAACAGATTCATGAGCTGTTCGAGAAGAAGCTGAGAAGAATAATGTTTTTTATGAGATGTTCAAGCCTATAAGCAACTAATTAAAAAATGAAGATCAATTTTCATGTTTATAAAGATGAAGATCAATCTTTCATGTTTTGGTTTGGCTTTCAACAATAACTACTGTAACTTAAATTTTGGTTGTTGTTTTGTATCGTTGAACCATTTTTGGAATATGAAAATCGATATTCTGCATTCGGTATTTTTGGCATGTTACGTTCAGTTATTGTGGAAACTAATTTGATGTTCAATTTGATATTTTTGATTTAATGCTTTTTATATTAATTCCACCAAATCAACCATTTGGAAACAAGAAATATACCCATGCGTTGACTTGGTTTATTATGATAAAATGAGTTTGACCTCTTATATAGTAACATATATATAATTATATATGGTAACATATAAATCTCTACAAAAGTAAAAAATATTTTATTCGTTCAAAAAACTATTTGCAAGATTTCTCCGAACCATATATATAAGGTACCATAATTAATTGGATTTAAGTATTGATTAGTAACTAAGCCCAAATCATATATTATATTAAGCAATTAATTTCTTGATTCGATTGGTGAGAATCTTATCATAAATAACATCTCTCTTGTATTTTATGAGAATTATGCTTGGTTTGAAATAACAAAATACATATATATAATGTTAATTAAAAAAGACTTAATTATAAAAATACTTAAATAAGTTGTATGAATAATATAAGTTAAAGTAATTTTATATAAGTAAATTAATTACCAGTTATTTTCAATACTAAATATTTTCAATCTAAACATAAAATGTAAAATTATATAATAATAATAATAATAATAATAATAATAATAATAATAATAATTAATAAATATTGATTAAACACCGTTACAATACAATTCGGGTTGAGAATATAATATTTTTTGCATCTAAATATTAAATTATAATATTATTTAAAATAATAATTAATAAAAAGAGATTAGACATGGGTTGAGAATGTTACATCTTTTGAATTTTTTAAAAGTATGTAAATAAAATTATTAAAAAATTTAATCCAAATATTAAAATATAAAATTATTTAATAAAATAAGTACGCTCTCCGTCTCATTCTATCTGTCGCAATTGACTATATCACGGAAATAAAAAAAAAATGATTGTTGTTATAATTATAGTATCAAATGACCATAATATTATTTTATTTAAAATAATCATAAGTGTGAAGTAATAAAGGTAGGTGTTAGAGTAGTAATTTAACATTTACTTTTTATTGGGAAAGTAAAAAGTAACAATGATCATCTCTTGAAAATGTACATGCGATAGAATGAGACAAAAAAAATTCCAAACTGCGACAAATAGAATATGACAGAGGGAGTAATGAATAGTGACTAGATATGTGCAAGATATGGTTGGATATATGACAGTTTTGAATTTTTTATTTTAGATTTAAAATTTTATAATTACCACTGATTTATTTTATATTTATCATTTGATAAAAACCTTGAAATACACGGGTGTCAAACTAATTTTATACTATATCACCAAATATATCATCTACCCATTAATTTATATTTACCATAACAATTATATTATAATAAAGAGAGAATTTGCTTATAAGAAGTTGGGGTCAAGATCTTACCAAAAAAAAAAACGTTGCAGTTAGGGATGGCAATGGGTAGGGTATGGGTAGGGTACTAAAATACCCATCCCCATACCCGCGTTTTAAAAATATACCCGTCCCCATCCCCATACCCATGTGGGTAGTAAATTTTATACTCATCCCCATACCCTATGGGTACTTTAGTACCCAGACTCATACCCATTACCCACATGTTAACAACCTGCAAAAAGTGAAATTAAAAATATTGATTAAAACTTAAATCACAATTCAATAAAATATAAACTAATAATAATTAACGTTTTATAAAAATCCACAAACATGGAAATATTATGAATCATTTAAAATAAACTTTAAGTAATTCAACACCACACCACTAAATCATCAAATTTTAAATGTGAACCTCCGAAACTCTCTACAACTTGCCAAACAAATATTGATGTCATATACGAATTACTTCTTGTCAAATAAAAATTGATAATACAAATTGAAAATATTATAAAATCTATTTTACCTTATTTTTAAACTCCGAGTTTCGAATATATTACAAATATTTTCCTTTAAATTATATATATATAWTTACTTATATTATATGTATGGGTATGGGGCAGGGTGGGTACTAAAGTACTCATACCCGTGCCCGTACTCAATAAATATTGTGGGTAATTACCCATACCGTGCCCATACCCATTAAATGGGTAATTCCTCTACCCATCATGGGTAATTTTTGCGGGTACCCATCGGGTCCATTACCCATTGCCATCCCTAGTTGCAGTGCTTTGAATAATCACACAAAACCATTTACCGTTTAAAATAAAATAGCATTTCAACAAAAATAAATAAATAATAATAATGATTATGGATGATATGATACAAAATGGTTAATATTATAATAAATCATATTTCATATCTTACAAATAAAAAGTTGCATTCAAATTATTTACTAGTATTTCGTGTTTCAATTTCTAATGTTGTCACCAACGTCAATCTAGCTCAAGAACATGTGTGTATGTTTTGGTATTTGTATACGAATGTATGTTTCATTTTAATTTCCCTTTGATTTTGTATGTGATTGATTCAATATGCTACTATTGTATTTTTGTTTTTTAAAATGTTGATTGATTGATTGATTTAATATACGTAATAGCAACCTTATATATTTTTCACATCATGCAAGTATGATTCACGTGTGTAAATAAGTTACTTATGTACATATGAGAATAACACTATCAAAGTGGAGGAAAAAAATACTTTTGACTTTTTGTATAAAAAAGAATTATTTGATAATTGATAGTTAAGAAGAAAAAGTGAGTGTTTATCTTTAATTAATTTAAACATTATTGATTAATAATTTTTTTTCTTACCAACTATAAGGTGCTTCACATAATGAGTTAAAAATATCTCTAATTAGTTAACATGGATGTGGTTTTTGTAATTATTAATTTACTTCCAACCAAGATTTAGTTGATTCATTTGTGTTGAATAGGTTCTTGAGAAAATAGAAAGATTGGTAACAATAATGAAGGTTGTGAAGAAGATGATGAAGAGAATGCTAGACCATTTTAAATAGCGTGCAATGATCTAATATAGTGAATAATACAACATAATAAATTGATTAACTTGATATACCGATGGTTTGATTTTTCAAATTATATATTTAAAGTCTTCAGCATATGTGAGTATTCTAGGTCGATTGTGTAGATGTTTGGTTTCTTTTAAATTATGTTGCAATGTCGATTGAGAGTAAATGTGCGAAATAGTTGAAAAAATTCGTTTATAATTCACAAATTCAATTTTCATGTTTGCATATTTATAGTATGCATGTTTGTTTTTTAATTTAGGAGCCAGTTGCGTTCCTTAGAAATATATTCGCAGTACTTCTAAAACTTTATTTGAATGAAGAGCGTTTAAAGGAAGCATTTGGAATTGGCACAGAAGAATTTAGTAAAAAAACGGATGTTGATTATGAGAAGAGGCCGCAACAAAGAGAAATATGATCTTTTACACATCTTATATTTATATCAAATATTCTTTTCCGTTATATTAATAATTCACTTTCTTAAGTTAATAGTTTCTTGGATAGATTTTACATTTTTTATACTTCTTTACGATATGCCCGCGTAAAATGTGGGTATTCAAACTAGTTGTCACAAAATTGGTGAGAACTTGTTAATTAAAGAAAAAGTCATTAAAATGTAAAAAATATTCTTAGCCTATAAAAAAAAAGAACAAAAAAAAACACCCGTCATTTAGTCTGTCATGGTCACGGTTGTCATCAACACAAGAAGAAGAAGAAGAAGAAGAAGAAGAAGAAGAAGAAGAAGAAGAAGAATTTGGGAATTCAGATCAGATTTCAAACATCACTTCACCCCTTTCACCACAAAAATTATCGTCATTGAAGAACAACACAAAAAGGGGGAAATGGACCTTCAAAAACCTGACCTGAACGTCATGAGGCATGTTTGAATCTGGTTTCTTAAAGGCGGATTAGGGCATTTGTAATTCTAATTCAAATGATTGATTTCCCTTTCTTCTTCTTCTTGAAGGCAGCAGTGGTTGTAGTGGTGCTTTCGAACTTTGCGGGATAGCAGCCATGTCGGGTTGAGGTGAGCTTGGAAAATGACAACCATAAAAGAGGCTTTTAGGTTATGGGACGACGACCATGGTATATGAAGCTCGTAAATATGTACATTGAGGTGTTCTCATATATTTTTTTGGGTGCAAATATTCGGTCTATTGTTCTGAAAATGACTTTACATTGATTTTGTATGAGAAATTAATTAATTTTTTTTAGATATTCTAATTAGTTACAACCTCCTTCGCCAAATATACACACTTTTTTTGTTCTAAAATATAGAACATTTTCCATACTTAAAATGTACAAGTATTGTTCTCTTTCTTATACACCTATATTTAATGTACCTAGATATCATCTAGTTTTAATTAATTAATAGGCAATCAGTATTAATACATGGGTATAACCAGAGGCGGATATAGAAAACAAAATTTGGTGGGGCACCAACATAATAATTTAAAAGATACTCAGAAAATTATCACATTACATAACAAATATAAAATCTAATAAGGGTTCAAAAAAACATATTACTATTGTTCTCTTCGAGTTATCATATTTTGAAATCGACTTACAATTGCATCATAATAATAATAAAAAATAACTCTTTCTCTAGATATTTAACTTAAACAATTATGGTATATTTGATCTCTCATGCTATTACACAATTTTTTACATATTTTATTTTGAAAAATACTTTTTTACACTTGTCATTGCTTAAGAGAAGTAACGCTAATTTCAAAAGAAGTTATACTTTTGAAAAAGTTTAATGCTTCTCTTTATACAAATAAAGAAGACTTATTAAATAGATCATAATACTATTATGATTTCTAGAACCAAATAATGACTATAATTTAAGTGAATAAATACCAATAGAATAGTTATTTATTTACTTAACATGTCTACGAATAAATTTTCAAGTGAGCAAATGCTAAAACCAATAAAGCATTTCCAACAATTGGTATAAATAAAAAAAAATCTAAAATTTACAAGATTTGATGATAAACAAGAACCATCTACATTTAAGTTAAAATCTCCGTGAAGTATCACTGAAAAACTCATTATATATCACTTAGTCTAAACAATTAAAAATTAGCATTTAAAAATTCAAATAGCAAAATTAGCTAATATAGAAATAAATAAATTTTTTTTATTGAAACTAAGTGACACAATTATTTTTTCTAATGAATAACTATTTTTTTAATGGTGGAACACTCATAATATAAATACATATTTTGATAATATATATATATATATATATATATATATATATACACACACACACACACATAAAATATGGGAATTTTTGGGGGAGCCTGTGCTACCCAGGCCCCCAAGTAAATCCACCTCTGTCGTATACCTAGAAAATAAAGGTAAAAATTAATGTTTCAATTGTATTAACTACTATTTTCTTAATATTTATGAAAGTGAAAATGTCCTATTATTGTGAAACAGAGATAGTATAAGATATTATGACATTCAATGAGTAGTGGATTTCTTTAACATGTTCTTCTATTTTCAAGAAGAAAGTAAGTTTATTGTTATTAGGCGTATGAGAGCATATCAAAGACTCCTACAGCCTGATGTCTTTCGTGAAAAATATGATAAAAAAAAATAAAATTGAAAAGTACTTCTTATTGGATGACTTGGATTATGAAATTATGTCTAACCTACTTTTGAGAAAAGTGTTAGACATCTTTCATGCTATATGGAATTTTTTTATGACATGTGATATTATAATTGAGAAATCTATAGCCATTCGAGATGCTTTAAAATAACTACTTATAAATTTATATAATTTTAAGATTCTCATACAGTATTACATTTTTCTTGGCCTTGTATGGTTTTCTTCGGATTATTTCTCATCTAATTTATATATATATTCCTCTAAGCACTTAAATTGTAATCATTTGTTTAGCGTCTTTAAAATAATGTGAATTTAACCACAAGTAACTAATTTGGACAAAGACCTGAATGTGTCTGTCACACGGACCTTTTACCTTAACACTATCACTTTAGTTATAAAAGTGTCACTTTTGCACGTAAGTTTATCACTTGTATATATTATAATATAAAATAATAAATATTAAATCAATATACAATACTTTAAGGTACAACTATAAAGTGATACATTTAAGGCTAATAATGACACTTTAAAAAATATATTGATGGTTTTGATTTAAGATTCAAATTAACACTTTTAATGAAATAGGCGATGCTTGTGAAAAATGATAAATCTTTATTTAAGATGTCAAGTAACAATCTTAGTGCCAAAAGTGACAGTATTAAAGGAAAATGTGACTCTATTATCTTTTAGTTAAATACTTGATTAATGTATAATGTGATATTTTTAGTGCAAAAGTGACACTTTTATAGTTTAAAATGACAATATTAAAGGAAAAAGTGAATCCCTCGAATAAATTATGATTCATGTGACGGTTACATAGGAGACTGAATCATTAAATTTTGTTAGAGAGTGAGTGATACGCAAACATTGAAATCTGAAGTCACTATGTTTAATTCTCAACATTTTGGTTGTGGCGTGTTACAGTTATTTCAACTACTTGGGTTATTTGGAAGTTGCATGGTGGACTCAAAAGTAAAATCCGTTCCCTTAGCTCTTGTGCTCATCCAATCATTCATCATTGAACCATGCCTCATGGATTCTGGCTTTATGTTCTGGCGTGTCTTCGTAAACTAGGCAGTAAAGGGCAGGCGCCGATGTCACAACTTATCTTGATGCGTTGGCAGTTGTACGCCCTTAATTATACTACCGCAAGCGTACGAGGTTCAATCGTAGTTATGGTTGAGAAAGGTCGTATCTACAGACGCATAAATATCAAGTACATTGATCATAGTTGTTCGAGTTTATTTTGAAATTCAAATATCAATTGTAATAATTAATTTTAAAACAAACAAAGCAAAATATAAATATTAAAGAAAAATATGAGAGAATTATTGATTCCTAGCTGATTGACAACTCTTTTGATTTTATGATGAATAATGTTTTAATCCAAATTCCAATCTTATAGGAATGCACAAAAATAAACATGTACTCGAGTTACGTATGTTAAGGTTCGTAGACTAAATTACCGGCATGCACACACTTTAATGTACTAGCCTCCGGACAAATATATAATTTAGTTAAGAAAATATCATTAATTTTAATAGCACCCGTCAGATAGATGAACATCCCATACCCCATATTTGTTGCATATCTTATTTCCCAAATATTGACCACGTTCGTCTTGATTCAATATTTTCAAACAAAAATATAGAGCGTTGATCAAGTGCTCACAAGAGATCAAAATAAGATAGAACAAATAGGTAATAAATGGTTAACAAATAAAATACTTTAATATTATAAAAGTTGAGTCATCAGCCCACTCTGATTTCCGAAATCAAAGTGATTAGCTGGACATGGTTATTACAAAACTAAACACGTCTTGCATAACATATGAACAAACTTAATCTAAAAATGAAAGGAGAGTGGAGAACCGTTTCGAGCTGTAATGACTCATGGGGAACTTTGTCTTGTCGTCCTGTGGATGAGAAGGCATTAATCCTCCGTCCTTGGGCTCCCAATCTCCTCTAACATCAATTCTTGTGTATTTTTAAGGGTCCATTTGGTTGAGCTGATTTGTGAAGCTGATAGTTGGTGGCTAATATCTGATAATTGATTGTAAAATACTACTTGGTGAATTAACGGATTGAAGTAGATGATTGAATATTAATTTACCTATATATGATTGAGAGAGATATAAAAATAAATATACATAATAATTAAAAAAAACATTAAAGTAATAATAAATTTAGAATAATAAATAAAGAATTCCTAATTTTTTTTTAAGATTTAAGAGGAAAAAAATATAAAAATGATACCAAATAATTATATCAATAGATAAAAAAAATCCTTATGTATAAAATATTAATTACAAAATACTATGTTAGTATGTGAAAAATAAATTTATAAATTTTGAATAATAAATTAAAACTTCCTAAAAAATACAAACAATGATAACAAAATATTTTTTTGATAAATAAATATATCAATATGTCTAAATAATATATTTTTGTAGAACTATAAACAAATGTTAGTATATAAAATAATTTATAAAGAAAAAGGATAAAAAGGAAATTTTCTCTAATCAACTCTTAGGAGCTGATTAAAACTTTTACCAAGCAGTATTAAAGAGCTTATTAGGGGTGAATAAGCTATTAGCTCCTCCAGGCCGCTTAACCAAGCAGCCCCTAAACTTCTAATGTGTGATATGATGTGGCTAAAGACAATTCTCACATTCAGGGGGTGTAACGTATTTATAAGGCTCCAGAAAAACCTAAATCGCAACCCTAAATAGTTATGAATTTTTGGGTCGACAACGGTATATTTTTTTTAAGGGTCAATTCCTATATAGACCATTAGTGAAATGTTTTTTTCCAAATAGGCCATTGAAATCTCAACTTCCCATTTAATTCAAAAAACATATAAGAGTACTAAATTACCCTTTATAACTATTTTATTTTATTTTTTGAAAATTCAGAACTACCCGTGTAAAATTCAGAACTACTCATGTACATTCAGAAATACTCGTGTAAATTCAGAACTATTCGTGTAAATTCAAAACTACTCGTGTAAATTTCAGAAGTACTCATATAAATTCAGTACTACTCGTATAAATTCAAAACTACTCGTGTAAATCTCAAAAMTACTCRTGTAAATTGACGAACCACTCATGTAAATTCRRAACTACTCGTGTAAATTTCAGAACTATTCTTCAAAAATTCAGAACTACTCGTGTAAATTCARAACTACTCATGTAAATTTCAGAACTATTCGTGTAAATTCAAAACTACTCATGTAAATTTCAGGACTACTCGTGTAAATTCAGAACTACTCGTGTAAATTTTGGAAAATTACACACTACTTCGCATAGTTTTGGGGAAATTACATACTACTTCGCATAATTTTCTGAGAAATTAGATACTATTTTGCATAAATTACATACTATTTCACAATTTTTTTAAGAAATTACAAACTACCTTGCATAAAATTGCATACTACTTCACAAAATTTTTGGAAAATTACAAACTACTTTCCACGATTTTTGAAAAACTACATACTACTTTGCCAAAACCTAATAAATTTGGTGTGCAATATTATTTTATACACAAAATATACGTATAGAATTCACTCTCTCTTTCTCTATTTACAAATATATATAATCTCTATTCAAAAAGAGATTGAGAGTCAAATCAAAGCTTGACTGGATACAAATATATACGATATTTCTTCACTCTTTCTGGATTTTTTACCTTTTCCAGTTTGTCTGGGCAAGTTTGGACAGTGGCTTCACAGAAATGGAGAAGAAAAACAAAAATCAAAATCAAAACAAAAATCAGAACCAAATCAAAATCCGAACCAAAATCAAAACAAGCCCAAAATCAAAACCAAGCCCAAAATCAAAATCAAAACTCCAACAGACGGCATGAAGAACAGGATTTCAACCTGACGGAGACGCGGCCGAGCCTTGGCGGCGGGAGAATCTCCGGCATCGACCGCGGCGGCACCGCCTTCGACCTGGTGGAGCAAATTGACTACCTCTACGTCCGAGTGGTCAAAGCCAAGGCGCTTCCGGGCAACCCCGACCCCTTCGTCGAGGTCAAGCTCGGCGGCTTCTCTCTTTCCATAATTATTAGGTAACGGTGATTCTCTATTTCCTCTGGTACCCGTTTCTCCAAATTCGATGTCGTCGACATTCTGACGTAGCTGATGGCGGCCGTCGCGTACTGCCACCGCCTGGGCTAGGCACATAGGGACATCAACGAGAAGGTGGATGTGTGGAGCGCTGGGGTTATACGGATGAAAAGAAATTGGAAATTGCTTGCATAATTATATAAGTTAATTAGGGTATTTATAATGCAAGCATAGTATTGATAATTTAAACATAAGTTTTGATTAAATAGGAAGTATTTGGACTATATGGGAATAAAAAGAGTGAACGGATTAAATGGTAAATGGGGTTTATGTATTTGTATTATATGGGAATTTTCCCTTTTTTTAAAATTGCGAATTTTAGGCCAAATTTAGGGGTTTTGAAGTCCTATAAATACCCTACACACATCCCTAATAAGTGAAGAGATACCACATAACATAGACCATAATATATCACATTGGAGGAGATTGAGAGCTATATAACTGAGGAGGAGATGTCCCACCACGGGATGAGATAGCGAAGGCCAAGGCTAGTCACGTGACTCAAGGCTGTGCTTCTCTTCTATTTTCATATTTTTATTTAGTTTGGTCATGTGTTATACGGATATGAACATGTCTTTCATTATAACTATATCTGGCTAAATATCTTTGATTACGGACATGAGAGTGGATTGATGACTCTTAATTTATAGTATTAAAGTATTTATTTTGTTAATGTTTATTATTACTCAATTATTTTGTTATGAATGCTTGGAAATTAATCATTGTATTTACATGTCTTTGCAATATTGAATCAATACGAATTTGGAAGAAATAATATTAAGCCTAAGATAATCGACATAGATAGTTTGCATATGTACCGAAATGACATATAATTATCTAATGGAAGCTATTTATTCCTAAAAACTATTTTAAGATGAATGACATGATATTTTACCAAAAGGACGATACATGAGTAATTGCGTTTACAATTCTACATGTTGAGAATTTTATTCTTGGCAATATTTCCTTTTTTAGTTGTTTGCCTTTCTTGGGCTCAAAATAAATTAGTCTTCTAGATTTTGTTTCTTAAATTGTGTCTAGGACTTTATTTAGTTTCCTGTATTATGTTTAGGATTTGTTTTACTTGTTTACCAAGTTTAGGACTCTAGGTTTTGTCTATTTAAGACAAGAAGAGGACAAGACTTGGGACATCCTTTTTACACGACTTTTGAAAAAGAAGGACGCAACAAGAAGACGATGCAAGAAACGCGAGAAGAACACAAGCAAGAAATAATACTTGAAGCTATCCGAATTACTTAGATCTTTGAAGTTGCATCACCAACCAAGAAGATCATCCTTCAAGGCGATAAGTATTTTAGTATCACAAGTGTTTGATACTTTAGTTTTCATATATTACTTTATGTCTTTTGTATTTGGTTTTGAACAAGAAAATTAATATAGTTTTTGAGTTTGTATACCCAAGTTCACAAGCACGTTTGCTTGTGGACGGAACTTAAATTGATGTGCTTGTTTATTTTTATTTATTCCGTTGCTTAGTTTCTGATAATCTGTTTGATGTTAGTTTCGGTGTTTGTAACACTAAACTTACCATCATTTTACTGATACTTATATCAATAACCATAGGTTCTACAAAACGACAATTGACATCTAGAGCGGGTTACTTGATGTACTAAGTTTACTAATCCTTATATTTGTAGGACGCCATGTATGCTCAAGGGAATCCTCGACCCCCTAACCTCAACGGAGAGAATTACTCTCTTTGAAAGCAATGGATGCGCTGGAATATTAAAAATATTGATGAACGTGCATGGAGATCCATCCTGTTTGGTTGGGAAAAACCATGTGTCACTGATGCTGAGGGTGATACTATTATCAAAAATGAAGAAGATTGGACTACTGATGAGATAACCCTATCTAACTAGAACTCCAAGACCATCAACACCCTTTGTGGATACGTTGACTCGAACTGCTACAAGGTTATCAAAAAGTGTGAGTCGGCAAAAGATGCATAGGATGTATTGCAGAGGGTGTGTGAAGGAACCCAAAGTGTGAAGAAATCAAGATTAGAATGCTGCCTTCTACTTTTGAGTCGATGAGAATGGATGAGAAAGAGTCCATCATGGACTATGCCATGAGACTGTCAGACATTGCAAACGAGTGCAGCGAACTTGGTGCAGCTATAACCAACACACGCTTAGTGGGAAAGATGCTCAGATCCATCTCAAAGAAATTCAGCATTAAAGTAGTAGCCATAGAAGAAGCCAAGGACAGATGATCTTGACTTCGATGCGTTAGTTGGTTCCCTCAAGACATTCGAGATGGAGCACCTTGGTTCAAACTCAAAAGATAAAAATGTTGCCCTAACCTCCGATGTTAATTCTGATGATGAAGACATTTATTGGAGAGAGCTACTCTATAAACTTGATGCTACCACACTTGGAGAGGATAAAGTGTCCCTTGTGTCTCAATGTTTCAATTTGTTCCTGACTTGCACATTTTTGTACGTATTCTTATGATATTTCTGCGGCTCATTTGTGCATAATTTGCTTTTATTTATGTGATTTTGGAGTCCACTTGACATATTTTGCATCTTTTTAGGTTTTGTAGTGTTTTCTTTTTTTTTTTAGTAGTTTTTCTTAATTTTTTTATTAGTTTTTGTTTTGAAGGTCAACTTTGGTCAAAGTGGGCTCGGGACAAGGCCGAAAGATTATTCAAACCCGAGGAACTTACTGACAAGCCTCGACATATCATTGGTGCGAGGATCGACCGGAAATGACGAGAAATGTGGCCATATTCATTGTCACCTCACGCATTCGCTCGGTGGATATATCAGTTGTCGTAATACAAGCATAACTCCAAAACCACTAGTGAAATTTGCCTTCACTTTACATCATTAGAAAGCTGAGATAAATTTATAAAACTCTTATGTTTACAACAATCCGAAATTCTGAGTCTAATAATGGTAAAAAGCAACTTTAAGTGGAGTCAGTTCGCCATGGCCTCGCTTGTGGCAGGTTTTGGTGCGGAGCCCATAACTCTCGGAAGAAAATTCTAACTGACACAAATCAAATGCCAAATGAAAGCCAAGAGAAAAGGATAGATTTCATATGAAGACATCTATGGATGATTTCGTATATTTTTCAGTCGATCGACTGACGGGCAGAACTTAGAGCGTTTTGAGGACGAATCAGACGATTTTGCCCCTGCGACTTGGTTTTTATATCCCAGCCATTTTCACCTAAAACCTTATCCCTTCCTTGGTGGTTTTGGACTTATTCCATGTACTCCAAGCCCCATCTTCATTTCCATTGTAAACCCTAGTCTAGATTCCTTAGATTAGTTTAGTTTAGTTTAGTTAGTTAATTAGTTGTTCTTAGTTATAGTTGGAGAAGGTGACATCTCCATCCTTGTTGAAGCTAGTGTATTGAAACTGTTCTTGGAATTTTGAAGTTGCAAGCTAAACCTTGGAGTTCCTTTGAAGTAATATTGGTAGTATTCTTCTCCTTTCTTATTGTGTGTTATTGTTATGTTATTGAGTATGTTTTTTATTCCATGTTCTTCATGTTCATTATTTACTATTTTTGGCAAAACCCCATTGAAGTTCTTATGAGTTCTTCAAACTTTTTGCCAATTTAGGAAATTTCTTAATTTTCATTAGAAATCATGTCTAGCTTCTTAGTTTGTTGTTGTGTTATGTTGTAGCTTTCAAAGCACTTTTTCCTTCTTAGTTTATTTCAAACTTCAAATTGATGTTCTTGTGTCCAAGCTTCACAAATCCTCAAGTTTTAATTATTTTAATTTTCAATTGATTCAATTCGTTTAGAAATAATGGGTTTAAGGTTTAGGTTCGTTTAGAGCCAGTAATCGGAGTTTGTTGAAACTCGGGATTGACAACCCCGATTCATGGATTAAGTGCTCGGAAAAAACCGATTGACCGTGGAGATGAACCGAACACCCTAAACCCTCATTTTTTATTATTTCATTTAAATCACTTCTAATTCTTGTCATAGTTGATTAGATTTCAAAAACCCGAACCAAAGTGAATTATGCTTTATTTAGCATAGTTAGTTAGTTTTATCTTATTTCACGAAAATCAAATGCAAAATAGCTTCCGATTAACATTTCTCGAGAGACACAACTCGGGAAAACTTACCGCTCTACAATCGACTCCGTATTATTGCGAAGACGATTTCTTAGAGTGTTAAACGAGTGCGGCGAACTTGGTGAAGCTATAACCAACACACGCCTAGTGGGAAAGATGCTCCGATCCATCTCAAAGAAATTCAACATTAAAGTGGTAGCTGATTAGAGTAGATTTGTCCTTATTTTTATTAGCTTTTTAGTTCGTTTTTMTATTTGTTTTTGCTATAAGTTGGACGATTTAAGCTTAATCTCGTATTTTTATAATTCCAGCTTATTTTACCGCATTTTGATCGTAATTGATGCAAGTAGGTGATATTTCATTGTTTTTCACCTTAACAGCTAAGTAACCGGAAGCGTTTAACGTGTAATAGACGAGGTTCGATGTTCAAGAAGTGAAGAACAAGCTTTCCGGTGAAACGAGTAGCAAAAGATCGAGAATTGGAGACAGACGTGCAGTCGCGTCGACTAACGCGACCGTCGACGCACCTCGACGCGAGCCATGTCAGCGAGTCATGACCGCGTCAGTCGACGCTCCGTCGACGCAACGTCGATGCTACTTGCTGAAGCGTCAATGTCGACGCACCACTGTCGACGCACTATCGACGCAACTTGCTGAAGCATCGATGTCGACGCACCCCGTCGACGCACCCGCCCAGCCGACGCACACACCTGCCGACCAAGTCTGCCGAGTCCCGCCGAGCGCCAGCACGTGTCAGTCGACGCTACGTCGACGCACCATCGACGCAACGGCCCAGAATTCGGATTTTAGGGTTTCTTGTGCGCCAAGACTTGCAATATCTATATAAACCCTCATTATTTCGGATCTTAAGAAGAAGACACGACCTCTTAGGGTACTTTAGATTATAATAACAATAATCCCACATCTCATAACGARATTTGAAGACGGAGATCAAGGATCGAAGAACAACGCGTCCAAAACGCCGAATTCGAGTTCGGGATTCATTCTTCGCCCAAGATCAACGTTCAAACTCCGGAATAGCTGGAGCTTTTTACTGCTTTTAGTAGTTCGAATAAGTTCTCTAAACTCTTARTTAATTTAGTAGTTAATTTCTAGTTTAATTGTTAGTTTAATTCTTAGTTAATGCTAGACTAGTTTAATTAGCTTAATCGTTTTATGCTTGATATTGGATATTGGATATTGGTTAAATTTAGTTTATTTATGCGAGTTGGATTATGCTTAGCTATTCGTTAATTTTAGATTCTTATGATTCATTGCTTAGTGGTAATTTATTATATTCATGCTTTTAGATTCGTTGCTATTAATTCTTAGTTCTTGAGTTCAAGTAGTTTAATTATCGCTCGTAGTTGATAATTTAGTTAGAATAATTAGTTTAAATAGATTTAGTTTAATTATTGCTTTAGTTATAATGATCAATTCAAAATCTTTTAAAACCCCAAATGTATATGTATTTTATTTTAGTTCATAAATTGAGAAAAACATCCGAAAGACCGAACAGTTGTTTCCTCGAGAGATACGACTCGAGTCAAACTCATCACCCTACAGTTACCTCGTACACTTGCGAGCAAACTGACGTGCTTTTAAATTATTTATTAAAACGGGGTGCACAAAAGTTTGAGTCAGTAGCCATAGAAGAAGCCAAGGACACAGATGATCTTGACTTCGATGCATTCGTTGGTTCCCTCAAGACATTCGAGATGGAGCACCTTAGTTCAAACTCAAAAGATAAAAATGTTGCCCTAACCTCCGATGTTAATTCTGATAATGAAGACATTGATTGGAGAGAGCTACTCGATAAACTTGATGCTACCACACTTGGAGAGGATGAAGTGTCCCTTGTGTCCCAATGTTTCAATCGGTTCCTAAAGAAGAACAAAAACATTGGAGGATCTAGTTCAAAACTCAAGCCAAAAACACCATCACCAAAATCGATAAGGTGTCCTCTTTCAAGGTTCCAATCCTCACCTCTAGAGTCTAAGAATTCTAGTTTCCAGAAGCCTCTCAGTGAAGTTCAATGCCATGAGTGCAAAGGTTGGGGACATTATAAGAATGAATGTGCAAACACTCTGATGAAAAAGAATATGATTGCACCAGAGTACAAAGAAGATGACAGCGACCCTGACACTCCCAAATTTGTTCCAGCCTCGTTTACAAACATTGTGTGGGATGATGATATCCGTTGGTAACATCAAAACTAACACCTGGTGTTTAAATGCAGAAGTTGAAGTTGTCGAGTACGAGAAGCTGAGTATTGAATATGATGAGCTATTTGCCAACTGGGGTAATCTAGTGTTCAAACTCAAGGCTCTTATGATCAAGATGGACAAACTGACTCACGAAAATGAGGATCAACGTGACACCATTATCCGCTTGGAGTCAGCTTTGACAAGAAAAGTTGCTGATCTAGAACGTGTAAATACTGAGTTGAAGAATGTCCAAGAAACCATCACAAATCTCAACAAGGTCAAGGCAAAGCTTGACGAAAATTTGAATAAGATGTACCCAGAATCCTCAAGACACGGACTCGGTTACAAGCCTAATGAGCAAACGACATAATTAAGCCCCAAAAGGAAGTCGACTAAACACCAAAAGAGGAGAAGAAGACAATATGTGTGCCATCACTGTGGTGAACCAGGTCACATTCGACCCTTCTGCTGGAAGATTACTGGCAAGAGAAATTAGTTTCAGAGGACAAAGTTGTCTGCCGAGTTCCATGACAGTTTCCGTGTTACTAAAACCAAAACCAACACCAGGCTCAAACAAGTATGGATGAAAAAGAATGAGATCAAATGACACATGATTTATTCCTCTCTAAAGTCTCACATTCCTGGAGCTTGGTACTTTGATAGTGGATGCTTCAAACACATGACCAGCTCAGAAGATCTCCTTTCGAATATTGTCAAATTTCAAGGAGGAAAATTAAAGTATGGTGGAGGTGCAAATGGTCAGATCATTGGCCAATGAACTTTCATGTTCCTGGTATTGCAAAGCTTGAGAACGTGTTACTTGTTGAAGGATTAACGACAAACTTGATAAGTATTAGTCAACTGTGTGATGGTGGTTTCAGTGTTAGTTTCACTCATAAAAAATGTGAAGTATATGATGAGAGCAATACTTTCATTCTTATTGGTTAGAGGAACTCCGACAAAAGCTACCAAATTAATGGCGATGTGTTCTACAAGCTGTCTCAATTGAGTGATGTCGAAGTGTGGCATCAAAAGCTCAGGCATGTCAATTACAAGAAGTTGGAAAGATTGGACAAGAAGGAAGTTGTGAATGGGCTACCTAAGCTTAACACCAAGATAATTCCAGTCTGCGAGGCATGTCAAAAGAAGAAGCAAGTCAGGGTGCCACATCCAACTATGCAAAGTCTCGCCACATCGAACTGTTTCAAACTTCTTCATATGGATCTTATGGGGCCACTTGAAGTAGAAAGCCTTAGTGGTAAAAGGTATGTTTTTGTAATTGTGGATGATTTTCCTCGGTTTACACGGGTTGAATTTTTAAAAGAAAAATCTTAGGCTTTTGAAGCGTTTAAGAAACTTGTGAAAAAATTAAGTGCGCGTTTTGGTGTGAGTATAGGTAGAATAAGATATGATCATGGGAAAGAATTTGAGAATGCTTCTTTTTCAAACTATTGTACTAAAACTGTTTTAACTCATGAATTCTCTTCACCCATCACCCCCCAACAAAATGGGATAGTCGAACGTAAGAATAGGGCTCTTACAGAGATGACCAGGACTATGCTAATTTCAAATGGCATTGCTAAGAGATTTTGGGTTGAAGCTATGAGTACTGCATGTCATATAATTAATAGTGTGTATATTAGACCAGGGTCTTGTGTCACTCCCTATGAATTATTGTTGGGTAGAAAGCCAAATTTGAGTTACTTTCATGTTTTTGGGTGTATATGCTATGTGCTAAATGATATGAATCATCTTGCAAAACTTGACTCAAAAAGTGATGAATGCATTTTCATGCGATATTCTCAATAAAGTCATGCATATAGGTTTATAATCTTAGAATGCGTAGCATGATTGAGTCAGTTAACGTCAAGTTTGATGATTTGATTAGTAGTGTGAAACCTGTCGAGGATAATGATCTGGTCTATGATCAGAATACTCAAGAAAACATCACGATTGGTGTAGATAAAACTGCAGGTTTAGAAACTGAAGATGCAGGTGGTGACGGTTCCGATGACATGTCACCAGAAGTAACACCAATCCAGACTGCTCCAGAATCTGACTCAGAATCAGATGAGGAAGATCCAGCTAAACCGATTGACTTACATCAGAGAGATATTCCCTTAAGAATTTAGAAGAATCATCCAACAGGCCAAATGATTGGAGGTATCGATGAAGGAAGTACAAGGAAGCGTCAAATAAATTTAAAAGAGATGGTTAGGTACGTTTGTTTGTCTACTAATTGTTCTAAAATCCAAGAGTCTTTGTTTCTTTCCAAAACAGAGCTAAAGCGTGTGGAGGACGCTCTTATGCATGAGTTCTGGATCAAGGCCATGCAAGAGGAGTTGGATCAGTTTGCCAAGAATGACGTGTAGTTTTTAGTATCTCAACCAAAAGATTCATATGTTACAGGTATCAAGTTGATCTTCAAGAACAAAACGGATGAAGCTGGAAATATAGTTAGAAATAAGGCACGGTTGGTTGTACAAGGGTACATACAAATTGAAGGTATTGATTTTGATGAGACTTTTGCTCCTGTTTCTCGCATTTAATCGGTAAGACTCTTGCTGTTGCTTGTCATATGAAAATCTCTCTACATCAAATGGACATAAAAAGTGCTTTTTTAAATGGATTTTTAAGTGAAGAAGTTTATGTTGAGCAACCTAAAGGGTTTGTTGATCACAAACCTGGTTTTGTTTTAAAATTGAAAAAGGCTTTATATGGTTTAAAACAAGCTCCTAGAGTTTGGTATGAAAGGTTGACTCAGCATTTGCTATTTTTAAATTTTAGACGAGGAGAAGTTGATAAAACCTTATTTCTCCTTAGATCAAACAAGCACATTTTAATTGTCTAAATATATGTAGATGACATAATTCTTGGGTCTACAAATGAGAAGATGGTGAGTGGTTTTATCACAAAGATGTCTGATACGCTTGAAATGAGCATGGAAGGTAATCTCTCTTATTTTTTAGGTTTTGAAATTAAATAGTTGAATGAAGGTATTTTTCTCTCTCAGTCTAAGTATGCTAAGAATTTGGTTAACAAGTTTGGACTAGAGAATGAAACACATAAGAAAACACCGTTAGGAAAAACAATGAAACTGTATAGAGATGATGTTGGTATCAGTGTTGATAACACCTTGTATAGGAGCATGATAGGGAGCCTCTTGTATTTAACTGCGAGTAGGCCTAATATAATGTATAGTGTGTGCCTGTGTGCTAGATATCATCCAAATCCTAAAGAATCACATTTTAAAGCTATCAAACGTATCATTAGGTATGTAGTTGGTACTACTGATTTAGGTGTCTGCTATACTAAAGAAACATGTACTGAACTTGTGGGATATACGGACTCGGATTGGGCTTGGGAAGTTGTAGATAGGAAGAGTACTACTGATGGTTGCTTTTTCTTGGGTAATAATCTAATCTCATGGTACAATAAAAAACAAAATTGCATCTCTCTTTCTACAACTAAAGCCGAGTATATTGTAGCTAGAAGTGCTTGTACACAGTTGCTGTGGATGAACCAAATGATAGAGGACTACATTTTACATAGCAGAATTTTGATTGTGCTCTGTGATAATTCCAATGCCATTGATATCTCAAAAAATCCGGTCGAGCACTCTCGGATCAAACACATTGACATAAGGTACCACTTTATTCAAGACTTGGTTGAGAGGAAGATAGTTAGTCTTGAGCATATAGGAACAAACAACCAGCTTGCTGACATCTTCACAAAGGTATTAGATTTAGAGACCTTCTCTCGTTTGAGAAGAGACCTCGGTGTCAGCATTGTTTAAGACGATGTTAGTTTTGATGTCATGACACCTAAAACTCTCATCAGTCGTGACATCTGTATATTTTGCATGCATATTTTATTTTATTTATCATACATATCCTAAATGCATTGGGTTTGATTAATGTGCAAAGAATTCATGTGTTGTAATAAAAATGGGGACAAAAAGACTAACCTCTTCAAGTAGGTGATTGTGAAGCTTTCCAGCAGAAACTGGTCTTCTTCCAGGTCAAAAAACAAGGGGTGTTATAAGCAATTTCTAAAGATGTAATGTTTCTCTTCAAATCATCGAAAAGATGAAGAAAATCCAAATTACAAAAAATCCAATCTTTAATTTTCACCCTCTTGAGTGATTTTGACGTAGTCGTTAACTTGGGTTAAGGGGTCTATTTTCATTGACTTCACAAGCAATGTTGGTATAATGTCATATCATAAAAAGTAAAACTGATCATGTCACTTAAATAAATTCTTGTATATTTTCTCTTTTTAGGTCATAATTTTTAGTCATCAATTAGGACATTCATACTTTGAGAAGATGCCATTTTGCTGTGTGGTATGTTGCTTGTGCTTGTGTCTTTCCCAAATTCTCTTAATCTTGCTTTGAATCTTGCTAACCAAGTGTTTCGATGGTGTTAAAATCGGAGGATTGAACAGGTAATAAGAGGTTGGTTTGGTGAGTGAGATATTAATTTGCAAAAGATTTGTTCAACTATGGTGATGGTTTTAATAATCCAGCTCTACTTCGATTTTCTAAGAAGTTGAGGATTGTGATTTTTATTTTCCAAAATTAATGAGAAAGTGGTTTATTGGATTAAAAACGTGAGCCTATTTTTAGGAGGAGTGGGCTTATTTTTTTAGGAGAGAAAATATTTTGGGGTATAAAAAAGGATATCGGGTTAAATTAGGGAGCAATTCTTTTTCCTTCTTTCTCTCTCGCTGCAGCGGTCATTTATTTACAGGATAAAAGGTTGGGAGTTTTACCGTCTTCCCTATTCTCTCTCGATTCACCTGAAAATCTCCTCTCCGATTTCCCCTCATACTCCAACGACTATTATTTTCTCTCTCGATTTTTGTTTGCTTTCGTGTGTTTTGTTGGAAATTATTTGCAGAATGTCAAAACCCTCACCAAGCAACATCTGTGAGCTTCCCACTGGTGTGCTCTACTCAACTGATGAACATGTTCTGGTGACCGTGCCAACTTACACCACACAAGACATCCGTGTGGAGACGGGAGGTGATATGTCACCGAACCCATCACTAGTTCCCCATACTACCGCCAATCCACCCCCGGTCAATTCTGAAGAACTGATTCTAATCGCCACTGCCGCCGACGTAATTTTGGTTGCACATCTTGCCCCGGGATATATGGGCGGCAAAATTGTCGTGGATAATCCCCAAAATCTATCTCTAATTGCGGAGATTTGTGGACGAGTTCGGAACCCGAAATTGAAAAGGTCACGAAGGCTACGAAACATTCCCCCAGGTGTGGTTCCACCGGCTGTACCGAATAGTAAAGATGGTGCGCGACGTCGTGTGCTAATTGAGCACATGAACATGGCCGAGGACATCACAGTTATGATAGATTCCGACGATGACGAGTATGCGCCCCCTGCACCAGTTGCCGCGCTGCCGACCACCTCTTCTCCAAAATTGGCAAAGTCAGCGACCTCTCGTCGGAAAGAGACTGTCTGCTTGGCTAACAAGAAGAATCAACCGTCATCAATTAAAGTCTCATCGGGGTCATCTGAAACTAAATATTCGAGTCCCCCGTATGAGATTCTTGATTTTTTCACTGGAGAGGTTGAAAGTTCCTCCAGGTACGTCGCTACTGATCCCCCTCGCACTCTTTCTCATATGAATCAACCTGCGCTTGAACCTAGACTCTTCGACTATTCCCCTAACTTAGATGATGACTTTCCCCTTCATGGTTATTTGTCTGCTTTGAGGAGAGAAAAGAAGAAGTCCGAATCTGCTGCTGCTCAGTCCGCCAATGTTGGTTATGGTTAAGTGTCACCAAAACTAACATCCTCTGCGGTCGATCCTGCCTCATCTTCTAGATCCAATTTTGATAATGTTGGTGCCCTTGAACAAGCATCGCCCGCTCTGACCAGGTGTCTGATGAGTTGGATGAAGTTGTTGTTCATGGCATTAAAATCGAGGACATGGTGCCTGTGTCATCAAAGTTCCTAATTGTGGAGGCTGAAGAGTTGTTTGATGGTTATCAAACTCGAGGGATGATTGTCGAGCGCCATGTTCCAATTGATGTTTTCGAGAAGCAGAACCTGGTTTCCTTCTTTAAGCATCGAGGTATGTATTCCACTGTTACTACTGCTTTGCCGTATTTCCAAAATGTTGTGCTAGAATTTTATGCAAACATGCTGCCATATGTTGTTGATCCTAAGTCTGTGAACTTTGGGAAAGTTTTGTTCATGGGATTATATATGCGTTTACCCCTGCTTTGATCAATGATTTCTTTGGGACTGAGGACTATCACGGTGATTCTATGGTGGATGATATGAACGAAGTGGTTGGCTTCTTGTCCGGTGGTCTGGTGTATGAATGGCATGAGCAACTGCCAGTCACGCATTTAACTTCTCTCTATTCGGTGTTGCATAAGGTGGTTGTCTACAATTGGATTTCTACCAAGAATACCACAGTTTTCACTCGACCTCAGGCGCTGTTTTTGTACAAGCTTGGCCACGGGATTAAATTCAACTAAGGCCACGTCCTCTTTCTGCTTTACGTCTCTTATTTACAGCTCATTGGAAAATCAAGGTTTTAAGCCTACCAGAGACGACGTGCTCACTGAAGAGGCCGATTGGTTCTCTTTGCGTGGTCAGCACATGGCTGGAGCACGCATCATTGGTCTCCCTTGGCAAGCGCCTCCTCCAGCTGGCGAAATTCTTGGTGACAGTTCTGGTGGTACTAACACCGGTTCCAATATGGTGCTTTTCTCTGTCCGATTGCTTGGGCCCAGTTTGCTTTGATTGATAATCAGATTGTCCAATTGCAGGCACTTAGAGGTTTATTCATGGAGGCCCTTTTGCTTTCCGAACAAAAAGGGGGAGATGCAGGTTTAAATGATGACGCTATTGAGGATGAAGATATGCATGCTGCTACTGATGGTGTTGCTACCGAGGTGTTGGCCAGCTTAGCCAAGGAAAAGAGGAGGAAGAGGATCCACTCCAGAAATGGGAAGTTGAAGAAGATGAAGAAGCTACTAAGGAAGAGAAAGGCTAATAATGAATGGACATCGACATCTCCTCGTCAATCAAAGAAGATGCGTGGTCATTAAGTCCGTATGCCTATTTTTGTGTTTTTTCTTTTTGTTTTGAAAACCAGTTTGTTCTTGTTATTAGTGGTTGTAATTTTTAAACAATGGTTATTTATTTAGGGAGAGTTTTATTTTTTGATCATTTTGTTGCGTCGTAGGTATTTTGTCCAAAAAGGCAAAAGGGCGAGATTGTTGAGAAATTTGTTCTTGACAATATTTCCTTTTTAGTTATTTGACTTTCTTGGGCTCAAAATAAATTAGTAATCTAGATTTTTTTTCCTATATTGTGTCTATGACTTTATTTAGTTTCCTAGATTATGTTTAGGATTTATTTGACTTGTTTACCAAGTTTAGGACTCTAGGTTTTGTCTATTTAAGACAAGAAGAGGACAAGACTTGGGACATCCTTTTTACACGGCTTTTGAAAAAGAAGGACGCAGCAAGAAGACGACGCAAGCAACGCGAGAAGAACACAAGCAAGAAATAATACTTGAAACCATCCAAATTACTTAGATCTTTGAAGTTGCGTGACCAACCAAGAAGATCATCCATCAAGGCGACAAGTATTTTAGTATCACAAGTGTTTGATACTTTAGTTTTCATATATTACTTTATGTCTTTTGTATTTGGTCTTGAACAAGAAAAGTAATATAGTTTTCAGGTTTGTATACCCAAGTTCACAAGCATGTTTGCTTGTGGACGAATTTTAAATTGCTGTGTTTATTTATTTTTATTTATTCTGCTGCTTAGTTTCTGATAATCTGTTTGATGTTAGTTTCGGTGTTTGTAACACTGAACTTAACATCGTTTTACTGATACTTATACCAATAACCATGGGTCCTACAAAATGACACTACATTTATTTATCAAAAGTGTTTGATGACTCACGTGATGCTTTATAAGATTAATATTGATAAAGGTTATTTACTTTATCATAAACAGAAGAGTAGTCAATCAAAACCACTGTTAGGATTCATTCACATCCCTTGTTTCTCCTATGGTTTCCCTTTTATTTCGATTTATTTTTGTTATTTAATTTTAGCTCAATTAAATCATATATCTTTGTTTTATTTTCTAGATAAAATCATAATTATTAAATCGAGGTACTTAGTCTAAATCTAGTCACCCCGGAATATGAAGTTGTTGGCAATTATTGCATTTCATAACGCGTACACTTACGATGTTAAAAAAAATAGGCGAACACGTGTTGCATCTTACTTAGTAGATGAAATTTTAGCTTCTCACATTTTTTGTGAAGAGAACAAGGTTGGAACCGCTCTTTCAAAAGCCGAGATGTGCAACTTTTGATTTTACTCTCCGTCTTTAGATTTGTTTGATGTATTTAACAATGATATCATTGGTAAACAATATTTTAAGATTGTTCGTTAGCTTGAACATTTAAGTTCGTCACCATGGGCAAATCTAGTATTTTAAGTGAGCGGAGACTTAAGTAATAAAGCAATTACAATACAGTACAATTAAAAATACAAATATAAAATAAATGTTAAAAATTTCCTCTACAAGTTTTTAGAGCTTCACACGGCTTTATAATGATATATATTATAAATTATCAAGTAGATTTCTTTTTATACATAAACAAGAGTCCTATTTTAATAAATACTACAATTGAACCTCGTATGCTACTCGATACTCACAATCACATATTATATCTCATATACATAACATAGAAAATTTTATCAAAAAATAATCTGGACACAACACACCAACAAAAGCATTTTCCTCAAGAATAAAGAAACACAACAACAACCACAAAAAAGAAACATTACATCTGGAGGATCTTTTTACAAAACACGCATGCAATTTACACTAGTGCAGAAAATCTATTGTAGAACAGTCAATCTAGAACGCCTCAAAAAAAGACGTTCTAGAATATAAGCCGGTGGCATTTTTGTAATAAAAGTGTCATATACTAGAACGCCTTATTTAAAGACGTTCTGGTATATTCTATATCTAGAACGTCTTTAAGAAAGACGTTCTGGTAAATCCTATATCTAGAATGTCTTTATAAAAGACGTTCTAGTATATTCAATATACCAGAACGCATTTAAAAAGGGCGTTCTGGTATATCATATTTTTTTATTTTTTTTAATTTTTATTTTTATTTATTTTTATTTATTTATGTTATATCGTATTATTATTTATTAAAACTTTACCTTACTTTTTGGAAACCCTAAAAAAAACCGAGCAGCGTTCATCTCCTCTCCTCTCACCTGCACCTCTGATTCAACCACCGCCGTTCCCAAACCACCAATGACCATCATCTAGCAATCGCCACCACAAACTACAATAATCAACCGACTCGAAGCATCCTAACCAAAAGATCTAATTCTACCCCAATTTCAACCCCCACCATTCCCAACAACCACAATCGTCACCGCAACCTGAAATCATCAACCGGCGGACCCGGCGACTGGGAATCGACGGCAGCGTACAGGCGCGGCGATGGCATCTGTGAGGCGGCGCGGCCCGTGACTGATTTGACAGCTTTAGGCCAATGGTGCCGGGGCTTCGGGCTGACTGGATTCGACGGCCGGAAATGACAGCTCAAGGTGAGCGACTGATTTCAGAAGGCTTACCTTTATCTCTCACCTCCAACGATGACCCATTTTCTTTCTCTCTCTGTTCAGACTTATCCGATTGGGGGTCTCGTTCTTCAATCTTTTAAAGATTTTTGACCTTATTCGGATCAGGTATTATTCTTCGACCCGTTTTTTATTCTCAAAATCAACAATTCTTTCAGATCTGTGTTAATTTTGATATGATTCTCAAAGTCATTGTCATATGTTAATTTTGATATGATTCTGTAAAGTCATTGTCATATCAGCAATTAAAATTTGTTGCTGTTATTTGTAGAACAATTCGATGTGTGGTGCATGATTTTTTCCCCGATTGAATCTATGCAAATTGGCTTTTGAATATTTACCTTTCAGTGCAAGTTGTTCCTAATATGATTAGCAAACTTGAAGTTCAATTCCATATGATCCCTTCACGTAACTATCAAATTAAAATTAGTATCTCAGCACTTTCATAAAGGTGAGTTCGTGTTAAGGTTTTAAATTTTGATTATTACTATTATAGTGGAACAAATCTAATTTTCACATGTACATGGTTTTGGGATATTTTCAAAGCTACAATTCCAATTTGCAGCCAACTGGAGAAGGTGGTGCAACCTGTGCTCCAATATGTATTGAGTTGATGAGGGATAGTTCGCTCAGCAGCAAATCCATTATTCTGCAGATTGATAGTAAGTCTCAACCAGTTTCTGCAAGTGAGGCCTTTAACTGAACTTTAATTGTAAAGTAGAGCATAGACATCAAATTAGACATTTTATTCCCTGTTTGATAACAAGAAAAATGTTTGCCACTTCGTTTTCTAATTATGTTTGATGTGTTTCTCCTATCTATTGTTTGTCACAGGTGCTCTTCGGCATTCATTACAAGATAGGTTGAGTAAAATATCTGGCAAGAGTCGTGATGAGATATATTTGAAGCTCCGTACAAGTACATGTACATCTGCTTTAGGAGTTGCTTTGATTTACTTGATTTATAAATAAGCTCTGTTTGTTCTTTTGTGTTTTCTGTAGATCTAACATATGCTGGAAACCTCTCATAACAAAAAAAATAAATATCTGTCTTGAAATAGAATAGGAAGTTAAATTATATTTCACATTGAGTATCTTATCTGTTATCTTCACCTTCACTTAATTCTGGGAATCTCAAATACAGAATGCTTGATAGCAGTTATATATGAGATTTGCAAAAACAAAATATTAATAAATTAGCACGAATGGTACTCATACACACACACACACATACATACATACACACATACATACATACATACATATATATATATATACATATATATATATATATATATAATATATATATATATATATATACATACATACATACATACATATATATTATATATATATATATATATACATACATACATACATACATATATATATTATATATATATATATATATATATATATATATATATATATATTACTATGATTCTTTTTGTAGCACCATGTCACCATATGCTAGGAATGATAGCACTACAAAACATGCCACACGGTTGGGTAAAAGAGTCGTAACAATATATAATCCTAATAGCACTGCCAAATGAATGTTGATAATAGTAGATCATCCAAAAATAGCAGTACAACCTTTATAATCCTTCATAATGAGAATTTATATTGAAACCACTTATTTAGCACTAACTATGTCATCATGGTAGCAGTGGCAAAAACTTGAAGACTCCTATATAGAAATTATTCTGCACCTTTACATCTTTCTATTATTGCCATTGCTGTCATAACATTAACATGGTGCTAAAAATATATGTCTCATAGTGTTGTCAAAAATATATCTCGTAGTGCTGTCAACAAGATCTGTGATTGACATGTGGCTACGAGTGTAGCAAATAGTTGATGGTGTTTGTACTGGGGCTTAACATGATTTCTCATGATGTCTCAGTTTCTAATGGTGCTCTAAGAAGTTCTTTGATAGCACTACAATATAATAAACTAGCACCAACACAATATTTCCTTGCAAAGCACATTTAAATAAATAATTTAGCATAAATATTTGGTAGCTTTGTAGTTATAAGATAAACCATAGACTCAATCATGAATACTGAATACAAAAAAAAAATACTCTATGAATATGAATACTATTACTCTATTTATGTGCTTAATTTTAGACTATAAGATTTTTTTAATTTTCACCCATAATTCGTTTTATGGACAACCATTTGATGAACATATTTCTCATTAATGTTGTAGGATCTCGGTGACATAGAAGCTGAACTTTAAAAGCTTGGTCTTAAATAGGTTCTCAAGAATATATTTGCATTGCTGCAGTTCGGGCCCACTTTATTTCCCGAAAGGTAAAGGGTTTGTCTAATCTCCTGATAGGGCACGTTCAATAACTGAAGAGGAACTAGACTACTACGTCACCAAATTCAAAGAGACGGGTTTCACGGGAGGAGTTAATTGTTGGGGAAATTGGATTTGGTAAAGTTATATGTGGTAGTTTTAACCAAATATTCCAAATGTAGACGGGTCGTTAATTTTGATTAATCTACGTTTCGAGTAGATTATTGTGGTATATTTACTTTCACAAATCCGTATGTGGGTGAGTGAAAAGTCAATGACCAAGGTTGAAGGTAATGAGGATGAGGAATTTCCTAAATAGATAGGAAATGTCCAATATATGAATGATATTCATATTTTATGGAAATCGAATTATTAGAGATGGTGGCCCGCAAACTATTTAATTCCTTGGGTTTTAATTAGTTTGGGCCACTTCTGGAAACTTCAAAATCTTTCTTATGGTCTTCTCTCGCATACATATCATAATCCTATAAATACCAACTCCCACATAGTGTAAACACACAATACATACATCAAAATCATACCTCGCCTCGATGGTTAACTTTTACTTTCGTTTCGTTATTAATTATATTATATATTTATTATATTTATATAAAATTGATTTGTTCGATTGAGTTAGATATTTTAGTTCGATTATTCCCCATATTATCGCAATATATTACTATTTACCCAATAGCTTAAGATTCATATTAGATTTATAAACTAACAAGTAATTTATTTGTGATTGTTCTGAGCTATTTTCTAAAGCAAGAGATGGAGAGAGACTGTAAGACGAAGACCTGCTGCTTAGAGGTGAGCATTCGGTCGGTTCGGCCGAAAACCGAACCGAACCGAATAACCGAAAACCGAAATACTGTATTTTTTGCGGGCCGAACCGAACCGAAATTGACATCAAAACTGAAAGTTAACCGAACCGAAAAATTCGGCTCAGTTCGGTCGGTTATTGTTGTAATTTCGGTTGGGCTGATTCACAAGCCCAATTCCTATTTGGCCCAATTCCAAGTGTTCAATTAATAACAAACATCAGAAAAAGAAAGAATTTGCAAGCCCAATCTCCATCTTAACTTAAGAGTTTTACAAATTAAAACCATTTGCAAGCCCAATCCCTGTCTTAAATTACAATTTTACAAATTAAAAATATGGTCTTAATTGCAGATCATAGGAGAAAACAAACAACCACAAATTTACATAAAAACAACATGAATAGAGGCAATCTTCAACAAAAAACAGCAGCCCCAGTTTTCTCTCATTTCAAATTGAATAACAACAGTAAGAGTGAACTTCTTAGGAAATTGTAAAAGCTGAACCAAATCATAAAACTAAACTCTAGAAATTTACAAATATATTTCCACGATCAAAACGATTTTGTTTGTTGATACCTTACACTCGTCGTGAGATTCAAGTCTTTCTCTCCTAGCAATCGGCTGCAGGGCGGTCGCGCGGCGGTGTGCTGATGTCGACTAGCGAGGAGGGTTTTCTGGAATTTTTGGGAACGAATGACATAGGATTTTAGTGGGTGAATCGGAYAGCACARTCTTAGGAGGAGCGGCGGTCCAGCGGATCTGAGGGGTGGAGCGGCGGTCCGGCGAGTTTGTGGGTAGCGGCGACTAGGGTTTGGATTTCAAGCGAGAGAGAGAGGAAGTGAAAGCAACGGCAAATGAGCGGCGGTCCGGCGGCGGATTTATGAGGAGGAGGTCCGGCGGATTTATGAGGTGAGGAGCGGCGAAGGGTACCGTCTGGATTTCAAGCCAAGCGAGAGAGAGAGAGATGAAATGAAAATGAAAGGGGATCTGATCTGGTCTGGGACTCTGGTGGGTGGGTGGGTAGGTTAGGTAGGGTGTATTATGTATTATAAATTTATTTATTTATAATTATTAAATAGAATACGGCTCGGTTCGGTCGGTTTTAGTGTATTTATTCATAAAACCGAACCAAACCGATAACCGAATTTCTCAAAAAAAAAAATCAAAAACCGAACCGATTTTGAAAAAAACCGAACCGAAATTTTCGGTTCGGTTCGGTCGGTTTGTTAGGTTTTTCGGTTTTTTGCTCACCCCTACTGCTGCTACTCCTTTGTGGGGATATCAAAATATCATCAAATAATTTGAGGGATTTACGTAAATTTCAGAATTTGAGATCTAATTCAATTTAAACCATTACAGATGTAATTAAATCATGGGACTTTGGATTTGATTAGTTAAAACCTGGAATTATACACTGTTGGTATATTCCAACCTTCACAACCTCGACGCCGTCGAGATTGGTGAGAGGATACGTGGTGGCTGACGCTATTCGTTGTTGGCCAAGGCGGTGGATTGTCGATTAGTCCACGCGCCGCTGATGTTACGCGCTGAGAGCCAACTCCAACCACCAGACGGCGCGTGAGACGTGGTGGTGAAGCTTCAAGCTTCGATGCTGGGACGCCGTCATGAAGACGATGGTCGGTGACGCCAGAATCGACGGCGGTGATTGGTTCATGGAAAATCTGGCAGCGGCGATGGCGAGTTCCGGTCCGAATAGGCAGCGGCGAGCCGAAGATGCTGTCGATCTAGTTGGAGCAGGCGATTGCCGCCGGGGATGGACGAGTGCCGGAGGATGACGCGGCGGTAGATCTTCGCAGCGGTCGTCTCGTGCCGTGGGTTTGCCGTCGCTGTCTTGAAGTCGCGGCGAAGATCGGCCGGCTGAAACGGCGAGCCAGGTTCAATGGCGGCAATGGTGAGCTGCTGATTTTGGAGGCTGATTGATCTTGTGTAGAAGAGAACCTTGAGTTTTGCTAATATCTCAAGTGTCAATGGCGGCGGCTTGCTGTGGAGAAGAAATGAGAAGAAAACCAAGTGCTTGTTTGGAAACCCATTTTGAAATGGACTTTTTGCAAATAAGTCCATTTAGAAAAGAAAAACATGTTTGGTGATTATTTTAGAATGGACTTTTGAAAAAAGCAACTTTTCCAAAAGTCTATTTTGAGGAAGTGTGCATTTATGACTTTTGAGTTTTATTTCCTGTGCTTTTGTTGAATGGACTTTTAAAATTGTTTTTACCAAACACTTCATATTTTTCACAAGTACTTTTCTAAATTGTACTTTTCCAAAAGTCCATTTTATGGTTGGACTTTTATGCCAAAAGTGTTCCCAAACAAGCCCCAAGTCTCATAGGTTTTTGTTGGGCTAAAGTCTCTTGGACCTGGTTTGGGCCACATAATAGCGGGCCTGGTTTGGGCTTACTAACATGCTGTGCCTAAAATATTTAAATCATTGGCTTAATTGTTAAGCTTGGGCCTACTAATTAGAGAGAGCTGGGCTATAATAAATAATGATAACATTGAAAGTAACCCTGAACCAAACAAGCCATGTTAGTCTTGTGTTTGGGTTAAGCCCACGTGGGCTGGATGTCTTGGATAAGGCATTATAATGAGCCTTGTTGGGTCAATTATTATGGGTTTAAATAATTGAATGCGGCTCTGGGCCTAATCTATTAAGTCTTGGAATTAAATAAATACTTGGCAATGACGAATTTAGTCCTGGACCAAAATTTAGTAATGAAGTTTAATAGAAATTAAACTTGGGCCTGAATGATAGTAAATTCCATTGGGTTGCAATTGTAGCAGGGATTGATTCTTCTTTTGAAGAAGAAACTGAAAGAAATATGGGTCCTTGATGGGTCATGTTTATTGGGCGAAATATTATTTATTTGGGCTCAATAAATTAAAGTCTAGTTTCGAACTAGATTTATAATAAATTGTGGAATCTAATTGTTGAATTGGGTTTCAAATTTATTAAAGTGTGAATTTTAAGCTCGATCTAGTTCGGCTTAGTAATTCTATAATCTTATAAATGCGAACTCGCTGTTTGAGTTAAATTTATAAAGGTTGATGTGAATTAAATTTGGATTTAATTTATGAATTGAATCTTGAGATTTAATTGTGGAAGATTCTCATATCAGTTCGATTTTTCAAAGGTGAAAAAATGTGACCTCGTTGGTCAAGTAAATAGGATATTGAGATAACTAATATGAGATAAATGATCTCATAAGAGTATTGAATTTGCAAAATTCTTATAAAGCTCGAAAAGCCAAAAGAAGATATGAGAAGTCATAATTATTGGTTATGTGTGCTTATTTGGAATTTGGGTATTCTAGCATTAAGGCTATGATATAAAGCCCATTATAAAGTCAATTTTTTTTTTGATAAATTTGAATTTACAATTAAATGTCAATTTTTTGACCTAAAACACAAGTGTGAGATTTGTGTTGAGGCTAAAACGCCAAAAGCATCGAGATATGTGATTTGAAGCTTGTGCAAACTAGAGGGCGTAAAAAGTAAATTATTGCTTTCATTGATGAATGCACAATAATTTGTGACATTTATTTGCAAAGGGGCAAAGACAAAATCTTTGATGTTTTCAAAGTCTTCAAATATGAAGTTGAGACTCAACTTAACACTTGAATTGAGGCAATTCGAAGTGATTGAGGTGGAGAGTATGTTGTACTGTGTAAGGAATTTTGCGCTGAATATGGCATAATTTATCAAACAACTACTCCTTATATACCTAAGTTGAATGGTGTCGCTGAATGTAAAAAATTAAACCCTGGAAGAAATGATAAACGCTATGTTAATCAAGTGCAGGGTTACCACGAATATGTGGGGGAAGGCGATCCTTTCTGCTAACCATATTTTGAATAGGTTACCCACATGGAAAAGGAAAAATCTCCATATGAATTATGGAAAGGTAATTTATACGATTACCTTTATCCTTATTAATCTCCATTTTCTTTTCTTTTACTAATTTATACGATTACCTTTATCCTTATGTTGCAATCACTCAGTTACCCACTCTCTCCAAACCATGTGGCCTTGAAGTGAGACTTCCTAAACTTGACCCACAAGGATTAGACCTTCTCTCTGTAAGTTCAACTTTCTTCATTCCTTTTGTTTGTCCAACTTGAAATTATCCCGTCACTGTTGTTGATTTGATATCATGCTTGGATTTTATTTTTGATTTAAGTATTCCATTTTTGCAGAAAATGTTTTACATGAATCCACAAGGAAGGGTTACTGCTTGCGATGCACTGAAGCATCCATACTACAATGGTTTACAATAAAACTGCTGCACACAATTGCTTCCATTTCTTTAGTTATGATTGAGATGGATTGACTGAAAAAACTGATCTTTTATGTTTTTGAGACTAGTTAATAGGTATTTTTCTTTTCTACATGGTCTTTCTTCGATATCGGAGAGTATTCATTTATTGGATAATGATATATTTTGGTTATGTTGGTGTTAAGTTTGTGATTATCTTGCTTTTAATGAGTTTTGGTATATTTGTTGGTTAATTAGGTATTAATGATTTTAGTGTATTTGTTGGCAGGTACTTTTATTTAATTCTTTTTAATTTTTTTATTACTTTATAGAACGGTTCTACAAAACGCCGTTCTAGAAATACATTAGTCTAGAACGGGTTTACAAAAAGTAGTTCTAAAAAATCACATTAATCTAGAACGCCTTTTCAAAAGGCGTTCTAGAAGTATATTTTCTAGAACGAGAAAGTTTATTTTCTAGAACGTCTTTCTCAAAGTCGATCTAGAAAATGTATATTCTAGAAGGTCTTTACGTAAAGACGTTCTAGAAAGTTTATTTTCCAGAACGTCTTTCTCAAAGGCGTTCTAGAAAATTTATATTCTAGAACGTCTTTTTTGTAACCGTTCTAAAATGTTATTTTCTAAAACAGATTAATCGGGAAAAACTGTTTTCTAGAACGGGTAAATTAATTTTCTAGAACGTCTCAAATAACCGTTCTAGAATATCACATATTCTAGAATGCCTCAAAAAGTTGTTCTGGAAAATCAGATATTCTAGAACAAGTCTAGTCAGAACGCTTGGGAAGGGCGATCTAGAATAACTGAAAAAGGGCGTTTTAAAAAACTATTTCTGCACTAGTGTTAGAAGCCTCAATATATCATATAAACCCCTAGAAACAAAAATGAAACAACAAAACAAAAGGGAAAAAAAAACCTTCAGATTTTCCAGATTTATCTGTCTTCATAAGACTAAACTTAGAATCAAAATCTGCAAATGCCACCTTCCTCTTTTTAGGTTATTTTCCAGATTTATCGGGACTCAAACCCATTTGGTTGCACCAGCTTTAAGTCTAATAATCATTTTTTTCACCGAATTTTCATTTAGATCATCTTCACTCACCATCGAGGTTATCTTCTTATCAACTCTACATAAAGTACATTTTGATTGAATTTCTTTTGGATTGGATCATTTACTTGAACTCTCGATTTTCTTGAATCCATTTATAAACATCCAACAAACCAAGAATTTCTATTAGATATAAAACTATTTTGTGCAAAAATTAAAGGAGTTGTGCCCATTTAAATGCGAAACCCGCAAAAAATTCGAACAAAAACTATCAAATCTGAGAAACCATACCAGAGCTTCACTACTAAAAAAATGCCATTGGAACAGGACTATAGGCATCGGTACAACCAATACCTAATATCGCGCGGGGTCTTTTGTATAATTAGAAAAAGTTATAGGCATCGGTTGTTCCCCAGAAACCGATGCCTATAATCGAGCGGTTTTTTTTTGTAATAAATAAAAGTTATATGTATCGATTTTCCGCAACAACCGATACCTATATAGTTCGGGAAAAATTAAAAGCATCGGTTATTTAAAAACAACCGATGCTTATAATAATAAAAAAAATCCAAAAATTTCATTACAATAAATGGATATCGGTTGTGGTTAAACAACCGATGCCCATAACCCAATACGAGCCTCCCATTTAGAATTTAGAACCGATGCATATAACACGTATAACCCTCTCTTCTCCCTAATCAAATATTTTTCTCTCCTGTCCAATCGTTGCCCTCTCTCTTTCTATCGATTATCAGCTTCATCCCCACTCATCCCTGAGCCAAGAAACAAACGAATCCTCCTCCCCCACCACCATCGTCGTCGGAATTTCCCCTTGACCCCTACTACGCCGCGACGACGTGAATCTCCTAACACTCCTAATCTTTCATCGCCGTCTAAATGCACAAATATAGAAATTAGTCATCGGTAAATCCGTCCGGGGGAAGGAATCGAAATTGCGATGGTGAAGGCGGCGGTGAACGACGTATTCTCGGAGTGGGGGCACTTGGATCTGGAGAGAGGTTAAGCGGTGGAGGATCTGGATGACCGGAAACGAAGGCGGCGGTCTGCGATCTCACGGGGAAACCGCTCACCTCCAATTGACGGAGATTCTTGCAGCGGCGACGTTGCTGCCAATTACCAAAGCTGCAGTCAAATCCCGGCGCTTCTAGCTGCACAGGTGGCTCACGTCGTTTTAGGTTTTAGGTTCATGTCGTTGCTTCAGTCTCGTTTCTCTTTTGAAGGTAAGTCGTTTACAGGGTTTAACTTATGCATTAATCAGTAGATTAAAAGAATTTGAGTTTAATGATGCTCGTTAACTTATACTGCTTGAATCTAATTATTTCTGAACATAATTTTCATATAATAATACTGTTTTCATTTTGTGAGTTAGAACATTCATATGATAATACTTTCGCTTTTGAAATCTGATATTTGGGGTCTGTGTGTATGATGATAGGTACAAGAAGAAGTGAAGAGTATGGGGTCAGAGTGCAATTTGAAGGCCAAAGTCATCAATGGCGACTTTGGTTTCACTCTCGAAGACGTTCCCCATTTGTGTGACTACACTCCTCATCTTCCTGTATGTATTATTTCTCTATCAATATCTATCTATATATGTGTGTTTATATTTATTTTAATTTTAATATGTTTCCAGTTCCTTTCTTATGAATAGATTTTGGAGTTTGCAGTCCAAAATGTCAAATTAAAGAAAGGTTTTCTTAAGTTTTGATTCACAGTTAATTCTTATTCATTAGAATTATCCTGTAAAGCTAAAAGGGGAGAAGAAAAAAAAAGAATCTAGAATCTGCATATGTTGGAATACAAATGGTTTATACTGGCATTATGCCATCTACCCTTTTCTTTGAGTTACTTAATTTTTGAATTTTGTTGTTATTCTTTCACTTTGACATAATTACCCCAATCCATTGCAAGGCAGTCTTGCATACTCCGCTGTAGGTTAATTAATTTTTATCAAATATCATTAAATATCTCCTTAATTACTTATTTCTCATATTCAGGAAGAGGAATTGAATTTGTTGAGCTATTGTTTTCCTTTCCTTGGTAGGCAGTATTTTGTTGAGTTTGATGACACCGTTGCACAAAAGGTCAATCCCAGATAATTACCTTTTGGAGAAAGAGAAAAATATCCCTTTCATCGTCTTTCTATTTATAGTCTTGATTCAAATTGCATTAATTGTTCCTAGATATTTCTAAATACAAATTTATAAACAAAACTCATCTTTGTATTAGATTGTAGTTCACAAGGATACTCCAAGAGGGACTCATTTTCGACGTGCTGGTCCTCGCCAAAGAGTAAGTAGCCATTAATATCTGTCACTGATAGACTTGATGAATTTGTGATTTTGAATGATTATTTTTTTTTTAATTTTTTCATGTTTATTTTGAGTCTGATGTGCATGCGTGTATAGTCACATATGGAGGATTATGCCCTGGTCTCAACACTGTTATCAGGGAGATTGTATGCGGTTTACATCATATGTATGGTGTGAAGAGTGTTCTTGGAATAAATGTAAGTTTAATGAAAATAAGATATCAATAATTGTTTTCATATGATAATACTATTTCTGAACATGATTTTCATATGATAATACTTTCACTTTTGACATCTGATATTTGGGCGGTCGCAGTTAGAACATTCATCTACAAGCAGAAGTTTAGGCCTTTTTTTCTTTCTTTTTTGTTTGGTGATTTTTTTAATGCAAATTCAACTAGTTAAAAGCTGATTCCAGCATATAAAAGTCCTTGACTGCTTCTTTTTTAACATTTAATTAAAAAAGAAAAGAAAGGCATATTCAATATAATGGAATTCATAAAGGGTATCAATTTGAAATTACTGGTTACTTGTGAATTTGTAGCTGAGTGATTCTGTTATTAATTTGCCATGAATTGGTCTCATAAGAATATACTTGGCTGGACATAATTTCTGCTATGCCCTTGATTGTTGCTGTTTGTAATCCAGCTTCTTTTTTCTTTCAATAAGTGACAGCCAATGCTAGTGTGGAGGATAAATCTGAGGAAACTAAACCAACTGATGCCGTAAGCACTCTTATTCCTAATGCATTTGAGGTAAGTTGCTTAAAACACGCTTTACAAATTCTGGAGAGTCTTGTTTACATATATTAGATAAGAAAATAGCTCTTGATCGAATAAATATATCATTAGTTAAAAAATTTCTGATTCCTTTTATATTTGTGCCATGCTATGCAAATGCAATTAACCATCCACTTTTGTTACTTCTTGTTAAGATATATGAACGAAGTCGGATAAATATGCAGTATTTTGGTCAAATTTGTTATCATTTCCACTGGTTTTAGAATGTCATGATGGTTTATTTCTTTTTACCTTTTCAGTTTGTTGATGCTCTTGGAAATGCTCAACTAGCATTTTTGTTTCCAAACTTACAAACCAGATGCACTAAAACATATGCATAAATTCCAGATTTGATGATATTCTTATTCTATTTTGTAACGTTAGATTGTTATGAACAGACATCAGATTCTGCAAATAATTGCAACCATCTTACTCGGAATCTCGTTTTGCAGGTGGGATCTCTTTTGACAGTGCAATGTGACACAACATCAATTGCTGAGTTTGAACTTAAAGTAAGCAGCTGTTATCTTTCTTTCTTTCTTTTAATTTTTTTATGTACTTCGACAACCCTTTCTCACCTCCACATATTTTGTTGGAAAAGGGAAAAAAGAAGCTAAACCGTTAAATAAAATAATTTGTTCCTTATTTTGATATTTTAGGTTGGATCTGGAATTCTATTTAATTTGAAGGTTTGTGTGAATTTATGGGGAAAATTAAAGTTTCCTTTCTTTTGTTATTCTGAAGATTTTTTAATGATAATTATAATGAAATTATGTGGTTGTATTGTTTAGTTCATTTCATGGCTACTCTTAATGCTATTTTTTGTTCATAGATTACCTGCTTTGGGAAATATATTGGAGGATGAAGAATTTGATTTTTGTAGATAGGTTTCAGGATCATGAGGCCCATATACTACGGGAATCGATGCCTAATGTATAAATATTAGGCATCGGTTGTTTGAAAAAACCGATGTTTATATCTATACATTAGGCATCGGTTGTTTGGCCAAAATCGATAGGCATCAGTTTTGGTCAAACAACCGATACTTATGTTAGTTATTAGCATCGGTTGTCTGAAAAAACCGATGTCTATATCGATACATTAAGCATCGGTAGTTTGAGCAAAACCGATGCTTATGTCAGTTATTAACATCGGTTGACAAAACCGATGTCTATATCTATACATTAGACATCGATTGTTTGAACAAAACCGATGCCTAATGTATAGATTAGGCATCGATTTTGGTCAAACAACTGATACTTATGTCAGTTATTAGCATTGGTTGTAGAACCGATGCCTAAAGTCACAGTTTTTAGCATCGGTCTAATAGCACCGGTTGTAGAACCGATGCCTATTAGCAAAAACAACCGATGCTGTTGAGGGTTTTCTGTAATAGTGCTTGGAAGAAACCACACGAAGAACTGATTAAATTGTACAAAATGCTGGATTTGAAAACAAGATTATGTTGAAAATCGCTTGCGTCTCTCACTCTATCAATTTGTTTCAAAGTGTTTGTTTAAACTTTCAATGCCACTGTCAGAGAGGAAGTGTAAAAAGTTGAAAAAAAAAATATTAATTTAGATGGAGAAGTGAAATGACAACGTAAGGAGTAGGATAGATGAATACAACTGTAATTTCTCTAGAAATAAGGGTATTTTTATAATTTCCCCTTTTTCTTTATACCTGGGGCTTGCCAGTAGTATTCCAATAAAAATAAAATTTATGTGTGAGGGCCAAGACCCACAATGGTCCAACTATACATCCGCTCCTTTGCGGCACGTTTTCTTGGAAAAATGCATTATATTAAAGGAAAATTTTACGGTGCCCCTAATGCACCAGACCCCATGTATTTAAATTATTAAATTATTCCACTACATCTCAATTTAATGTCCCTTATCGTGCTAGTTTGAGAAGGCCCGAACCCGATAAGGCTCAACCCAAATCCTATTTTTTCGTGCCGTGTTCGTGTCGGTCAATCGTACCGTACCTCATATTGCCACCCCTATTTAGATCCAACTAGTCCCCGCCCAGGTTAATCTCTTGTACCATCTACATTTTTTTCTTTCCAATTATATTAGATTGTCTATCCTATTTAGTCCTCGGCTGCCTCGCATACATATTTAACTATATATTAGGCCCAGATTACCATCATTCTAACTATATATTTAGAAGAATAAAGCAAACCTACATTCCCGTACAATCAGACCTATACGATTGGCCTTCTATTTATAGCCTTCAAAATAGAAGTAAAATAGTATAATCAGAGAAAATGCTCATTTTATTGATCTTTAGTATTCATTACAAGATATCGCATGTTTTATAATGAATTTCTTTTTCACGCATAAAATTTTATCATAATATATTTATCAATAGTGATAAATTTTAATTTTGTCATTGAAAAATACATTTTGATGACAATATTTATTTTTGTCATCGATTTACTTTTTCGTCACTAATTCGCATATTTGATGATGATTAAATGGAATGACGAAAAAAAATTGGTAGGAGAGAACCTTTCATCCACAAACTAGTAATAAATGGTGACGATATTTGGTGTTACAACAAGTTTTATTTGGGCTAAAATATAAAATTCGTCCATTAACTTTTTGGACTTGACAAAAATGGTCCACTAAATATAGGAGTGGTAAATTTAGTCCACCAATTTAACTTTTGTCGCACATTTAGTCTAATTTTGAAGATTTTGACCAAATGACAGTCGGTCAAAATCCAAGTAGTTGCAAATTTAGTCCACCAATTAAATTTTTGTCACATATTTAGTCCAAATTTTTGTTGCAAATTTAGTCCACCAATTAAATTTGGACTAAAAGTATAACAAATATTTAATTGGTGGACTAAATTTACCACCATGTATTTAGTGGACCAAATAATACCAAGTCCAAAAAGTTAATAAACGAATTTTATATATCACCCTTTTTATTTATGACAACACTATATTTTGTAAGAGTATGTCTCCTGAGACCGGTCTCATAAAATGAGACCACATTTTACCATTTTCTAAAATTGACCCGGACCTAGAAAAACCTGACCTAAACCCACCAACCCAACACATAACCAGGAAAACTTAAACCAAACCCCTCAGCCCAACACAGACCCAGAAAAACAGACCCAACCCCCAGCCGAAGTAAACGTGACCTCTTTTTTATCCATTTTCACAAAAAAAAAAAAAAAAAAGATGTATTTTGCAACAAGAAGTCGAAAAAAACTTGCAAATTCCTGCAATTTGAAGGCGAATTGAAGCAATTTCCCTGGGTCGAGTTGAAATCGCAACACACAAAACACAAGAATCAAAGCATAAACTCGATTTCAAGTCCCGGCGCTATTATATAACATAAAATTTCAAAAAATCGAAGCTTGATTAGGGATTAGGAATTCAATTTTCGCATCAAAAAATATTTGTCGTGGCTAATTTCAAAATACCTAACTTGAATTGATGATTTAGGTAATTAATCGAAAGATTTGGGGGATTCAATATATATTTTCTCTATTAATTTAAATTTTTGTTGATGCATATGGAGGACATTCATATTGCAAAAAATATGGAGAATAGTTCAATACTTTAAGATATGAAGAACATTCATACAAGAACAGAAGATATGGACCAAGGTGTTACTGCACTTTCTAATTGTGTAATACTTTTAGTACTGTTTGTGATACTTTTGGTACTATTTGTTATACTTTGTAATGCTGTTATGGATGAAGGATGTAATGGTGCTGAATTTATTCCTATATCAACTAGAGCATAAGGTATGAACCATTGTATTATCGTACTTTCTAATTGTGTAATAATTTGAGTAATGTTTGTGATACTTTTGATACTATTTGTCATACTTTTGATAATATTTGTGATACTTTTTAATACTGTTTGAATGAAGGATGTAATGGTGCTAATTGTATTCCTATATCAACTAGAGCAGAAGATATGGAAAAAGGTATTATTGCACTTTCTAATTGTGTAAATACTTTTTGTACCATTTATGATACTTTTGATACTATTTGTGATACTTTATGATGCTGTTTTGGATGAAAGACGTAATGGTGCTGCATTTTCTAATTGTGTAATAATTTTAGTATTGTTTGTATACTTTTGATACTATTTGTGATACTTTGTAATACTGTTTTGGATGAAGAGTTTAATAGTATTGATTGTATTACAGCACTTTCATTCTTTGTAAAAATACTTTTATTTCTATTTGTGATACTTTTGATACTATATGTGATATTTGTATTATTGTCTGTAATACTTATTATAGTATTTGTGATACTTTTTAATACTTTGCAAAAGTAAATGATTCAGTGGACATAAGGAGATCTTTAACTGGGATAAGAAGAAAGACAATAGACGAACTTTATGATTTGTACTATGATCACGCACATGTAGTGGGATTTAGCGTGCGTAAATCAATGGACAAAAAGAATACTGATGGGCAATTGAGAGAGAAATATTTTGTTTGTTGTTGCGTCGGGAAAAATATTATGAAAACAGGGGATGTTGAGGGAAGAAGAAAAAAAGTTGTTAGTACACGAACGGATTGTAAAGAATTACTAAGGATCAAATTGGATAAAGATATACAAGAACATAAAGTTCTTCTTCGCGTTGAAGAACATAACAACCCACTCACTATAACAGAATGGGGTCATTGGTATAGATCCAAAAGACAAATTACGGAGGAAAAAGGGCAAAATGATAGAAAGTATGATATCTTCAGGGATGAGAACAATGGATTCTTACCGTTACATGGCGCAGGAGGCGGGGGGTGAAACAAACCTTGGGCATACAGTGAAAGATCATCTGAATTACTGGGCACGTTACAAAATGCAAGAGATACAAGGTGGAGATGCACAAAGAATTGTCGATATTCTATCTCAACAAGCTTCTACCGAATACTACTTTTTCTTTAGAGTCAGATTGAATGAGAACGGGAGATTATGTAGCTTGTTTTGGAGAGACTCAATGATAAAAGAAGTTATAATCTGTATGGAGATGTTGTTGTGCTTGATACGACACATCGTACAAATAGGTATGACTTAGTATGTGTTACTTTTGTTGGTATGAACAATCACAAGAACAACGTGATATTTGCATGTGCATTTCTTGCCGATGAAAAAACAGAGTCATTTGAATGGTTATTTGAAACTTCTGAAAACTCCATGGGAGGCCAATGTCCAGTAACTATATTCACAGACCAAGATCTTGCAATTTCTGCAACAATTGAGAAGGTTTAATACTTTTAATTTCTTTTGTAATACTTTAGAGAAGTTTTGTGATACTTTCAGATAGTTTTGCAATATATTTATTAAACTATATTTATCCGTTTTTGCAGGTTTATCTCACGAGAAAATATCGTCTTTGCTTGTGGCACATCTATCGAAATGCAATAGCCTGGTTCGGGAAGCTGAGAATTGATGAGGCATTTAAAGTCATATTTAACAAGTGTTTGAGAGGTACAAAAATATATTAATTTTATTTTTGATACAATTACGTGCAATAACTTTATGTAAAACTAATATAAGTAGATATTACTTTTCTGATACTACTGGTAGTATGTATAATACATTTACTTATAATTTGTGATACTTTAAATTATAAAAATATATGTTAGGTTGTGTTGATGAGAATGAATTTCAACGATGTTGGGAATCAATGATCTCAGGTTTTGATCTTCAATATAATAGTTGGTTTCAGCGTTTATATACCTTAAGAGAGAGGTGGTGTACAACCTTTAGCAATGACTTCTTCTCTGCCGGAATGTTATCATCACAAAGAAGTGAAAGTACAAATAATGCACTCAGGTACAATGTGAAAAGACCATGAGCCTGACTCATTTTTATGAGTATTGGAAATGAATGTTAGAGAATTGGAGGATAACAGAGGAAAATCTGGAATTCACCTGCTCAAAATCTGCTCCAACGTCATCCTTGGATTCAATACCGATCATAAAGCACGCTGCCCATGTGACACTATATCACTTTTCAGAGTTTTTGAGAGTGAATTCATAACCGGCCTTTCTATGGCGTGCACACTATTTTATGAAAATGAATTAATGAAAGTCTTTGTTATTTCATCTAATGACAACTGTGCAACGATCCATCGCGTGTTTTTTGATTCGAGAACCCATCTCGTCACATGTTCATGCAAGAAGATGGAAGAATGTGATTTTTTATTCTGTCATGTTTTAAGGGTTTTCAATATGCATGGTGTCAAGAAACGATGGACGAAAATGTCAAAATCTGAAATTGAGACAAATTAAGTGTCGAAAGTACGACTACCGTAAAGCAAGAGGATTCTGTTCCATGGCGACATGAGATGGAAAGAAAATACTATTATATTTTAATGCAATGTCAATCACATGAAGAAGCCCAGAGGATTGTGGAAGAAGGATATAGTAGAGATTGTATTGCAGTTAATGAACTCACAAAAACCTTCGTACATATTGAGTTAAATGAAGAATCCGACAGAACAAGTAGCTCGGAAAATTAAGTGCTTGATCCTCAACGCTCGAACAATAAGGGGAGACCAAACAAGGTGAAGGGACCACTTCAAATAAAAAGTAAAAAAAA
>BMAC01000412.1:30894-47528 GCA_014905375.1 Phtheirospermum japonicum | reverse complement strand
GACATCAATCTAAAACCATCTGCGTTCTAGCGAAAACATGGCCAAATTATCCAAAACAAATCCAAACACGTACACATCCATTAAAAAAACTGAAAYWGTTTCTGGCACACAAAATGTGCTTAACACACTCACTTCCTACGCTTGTTAGCTGCAACATCAACTTTTCTTTTTTCAGCAATTTGTCGTTTAAACTCTGATTCTCTTCATAGAAGTTTTCACTTCCTTCAGCACAATAGCACGAAAAGTGTTGAAAGGGTTTGAAATTAGGGTTGCACACACCTCAGCCCTAATAGCATGCCAAATCGGAGCCTTCAAAAAGTGAAAAAAAACTTAAAAATTGCCATACAATCCTTATTGTCCAAAACTAACAAAATCAGAAAAAAAATACCTTTAACAGACTCAGAGATGTGTATAGGACGTCATTGAAATGCTTCATATTGTGCATTAGATAAACACCACAATCTTGATCTTGCTTCCTCGTTTGCCAGAGAAAAGGCACATTTTCAAAGATGTAATTCTTTATGAAAAATAAATATGTTAGAACAAATCTAAAAAAGTTGGAAAACAAAAAAAAAAGTCAGAAAAGTAAATTTGTGATACTTTTAACATGTTCTATAATACCTTTAACATGTTTTGTGATACTTTAAAATAAGGATAAAATGTTATAAATAAAAATATGACTTACCACAATTTTCACAACTTTTTCACAGCAATCAAAACCATCCCACTTGCGGTTGTCCAAATATTGCAGTTTTTTCATAAGATTGCTGATCACAACATATAAATAATGCTCATTGTAAAGAATGAGAACAAAAATTTTGCAATTCAAAAAAAATAAAAAATAATGAACATTATTATTTTAATGAAATAACTATAATTGTGTGATACTTTAACTATATTATCTTTATACTTAAAAATATTTTGCGATACTTGATCAGATATTTTAAAATTCATACTAACTTTCTGATACAAAAAAATAAGTGTGTTATGTGATACTTTTAATATCTTTTCTGATACTTTTAATACATTTTGTGATACTTGATCAGATATTGTAAAAAATCATACTAATTTTTTGATACAAAAAATTAATGTGTTATGTGATACTTTTAATATCTTTTCTGATACTTTTAATACATTTTGTGATACTTGATCAGATATTGTAAAAATTCATACTAATTTTATGATACAAAAATAAGTGTGTTCTGTGATTGTTTTTTAATATCTTTTTTGATACTTTTAATACATTTTGCGATACTTGATCAGATATTATAAAAATTCATATTAATTTTGTGATAAGTTTATTATGTGATACTTTTAATATCTTTTCTGATATTTTTAATATATTTTGTGATACTTGATCAGATATTGTAAAAACTCATACTACTTTCTTGATACAAAAATAAGTTTGTTTTGTTATTCCGATACTTTTAATATCATTTATAATACTTTCAATATCGTTTCTAATACTTCATCAGCTATTTAAGAAAAAAAATTCAAATAGATTTATTGTAAAATAATTATCAGACTTACAATTTCAAGTTTTTAAAATTAACATTAAATAAACGAAGCCACAACTTCCAACACCCATGAATGTTAACTGAATTTTCAAGAGCTTTCTCCTCGTCCATCAAAACCCCATCAACAAGTTCTGCCACATTCAACTTAAAAAAAAATAAAAATAGAAAAGGGCAAAAATTAAAAGTCTTACAAATAGAATAGATAAAAAAACATAAATAAATGTGACTAATTTAAAAATTGAGACTTACACTACTGCCACTGCTGAAGCAAAAATGACGACAACTTTCACCACTATCAGTAGAACTCAACGTCAATGACCAAGCATTAATAACAGTAGAATAAATACTCATTGAAACATTCAAAGATTTCATGTCCTCTCTTGGGATCGTATACACTCTATCAAATCGAAACATCCACTCACTGCCAAAAAACAAAAAAAAATTATATATTATTAAAACAACAATAATAGAATCAACACAAAAAGTAAAATATGTGTTATTATTAAAAATAACTTACAGGCAGTAGTCAACATAAATTGAGAGACATAACCAACATTCTCATCAATAACCCATCCATTCAGGATGTCAAGTGTCTCAGGTGGCTGAAGAGTTCCTCTAGAACCATTTGAAGTAACCGACCTTATTGCGTCCGTAATCTTAATATCAGTCGCAAAAGCATCATCCTCTTCATCTCACTCAGGAGTCAACAACTCCAAATTGGGCATATCTTCAGCCATTTTCTTCATTACATAGAACTGAGCCACAATATCATCAACGCATTTAAGGAACGATGGATCAGAAAAGAATGCCTAACTAGATGTTGGAGACTCGCTAACAACATCAATGTCTCTTTTTCAAGAATAGAAATATCTCATGCATTTCCTATATACACGAAAAAATATAAATGACACTTATTATTAATAATAAACAAATATATAACATGAATTACAAATTATAAAAATAATTTAACAATGATACTACTTTTGTAATACAATAGGTGTGTATTACTCATAGCCTTTTTCTTTTTCTTATAAAAATAAAGAAAAAACCAAATAACAAATATAATTCTTTTACCTTTTTCTTCTTCACTGGTTCTGCCTTTTCTTCCACCTTTGCTAAAGTAACACTCTTAGCCTTCTTCTTCTTATTCTTCACATTTCCTTCATCATTTGTTTCTTTGTGCGCTTCATAGGTACATATTTTTCCAGCCCCCCATCACCTGCCCCGACAACCTTCTGAACAGTATTTTTTGTAAATCTCCTTTACCTCCAGCAAATCCTTCATCTTTTCTTTAGATTTCTCCAAATAGAATCACTATCTTTGCGTGCTTCTACCATCACCTCATCGACTTACCCTAACCCTTGTACACATCCTTCTCTGGAACATTCTTCACAATAAAAATCTTTTTCAACTTCCTTTTACCTTTGACTACACTGGAGTCCTCGTCTCCTGACTCCCGACCCTTCTCAACAACCTTTTCCACAACATTTTTCAAAATCAAAATTTTATTTACCTTCAGTTTATCTTTATCTACAGCAACATCAGTGTCCTTAGGTGCTCTTGTCACCTGACCCCAATACGTTCTTTCCCCCTGGCATCTCTTCCACCTTTCCTTTATCTTCCTATAAAACAGATTAGCGGTCTTATGTTCTTCTTGTTCTTTCTGAAACTGTGACATCTACTCCCGTATCTCCAGCAATAGGACTTTTTTCTTTCAATCAATTAACATTTAACATTAACAGGTCCTCACAAACTGATGAAAGTCCGGTTATCTTATGCACGTCAACAGACATTTTCTTCGATTTTGATGGATATGACGATCTCTGTGCCCTCTGTTTTTTCATTAACTAATAGAAAAACAAAGAAACACACAAAAAAATATATATCAAAATATAAGATCACATGTAATACTTTAGAGGTAATACTTTAAATGTATTTTATAATACATAATGTGAAACAAGAAAAGTTCAAAATACCAAACAAAAATATAATACTTTAAGTTTAATATTTGATACTTTAGATGTGTTTTGTGATACATTTAACATGTTCCATGATACTTTTAACATGTTTTGTGATACTTTCAAAATAAACCTAAACATAGTTTCAAAAATCATAAAACAGAAATATAATATTTTAAGCTTATTATTTGATACTTTAGATGTATTATGTAATACTATTAACATGTTCCCCAATACTTTTAACATGTTTTGTGATATAATTATTATACCAAAAAATCAAAACTTAGAAAAAACACATAAATAGCTAAGACATAAAAAGTATCAGACCACATGTAATACTTTAGATTTGTTTTGTAATACTTTAAATGTATTTTCTAATACATATTGTGAAACAGGAAAAGTTCAAAATACCAAACATAATATAATAATTTAAGATTATTATCTGATACTTTAGATGCGTTATGTGATACTTTTAACATATTTTGTGATACTTTGAAAAAAAAAACTAAACCTAGTTTCAAAACTCATAAAACACACATAATAGATGACTAAAATAACACAAAAATAAAATCAATCGAACAGAAAATGTCAGGGTAGCACATTATACATCGAACAAAAAATAAGGGAAAAAAAATAAATCATATATACAAAATACAGGAATGAGTATAAGCACTGGGAATCTATATAAAAATGAATGAAATCTAGAAAATTACCTTCAATATTGAAAGCCCCGGATCGACAGTAAATTGTGCCGGTTTGAGCTTCTAAAGTTTGTCGAAGGATTTGATATTGGTATGGATTCGCCGACTAGGTTTGAATTCACAGTATCGATTTGATATTTGTAGTTGCAGGGTTTTGCTTAGTTGTTCACGAATTTTCATTTTGGATTTGATGTGATAGCCGAGGGATAATCGGCTGCTCCGGATTTTGCTCTCGAACTTCCTTCAAATTTGGATTTGCTCAGGTTTGGAATTTAAAATTCACGAAATTGAGAAATCGTTTGCTGCTCAGGTTTTGGATGAAGGTTTGAAATTGGTTTGAATTGGATGGAAACGAGGATGAGCAATTTGGTTCCTGGATAGGGTGAGAAATATGGTTCCTGGGTCCAGTTTCATGAGAATAAGGGTGGTCCGGTTTCATGTGGATGGATACGTGTTGGAGGGCATGGTTCACTGGATCCAGATTAAAAAAATGGTAAAATATGGTCTCATAGGGTGAGACCGGTCTCACCCAAGTATTTTCCATATTGTAATTATTTTTTCCATGAAGAATTGTGACGACATCCAGTGTCACGATAAGTTTCTTTTAATGATAAAACCATATTTTTCTTTAAAGAAAAATAGTGACATCATTATTTTGACACTAAAGTCTGATTTAGTGATGATAAATATGACCTTTTCATTCACATCAAGATTTAGAACGTGACTTTTTCAATAACAACTTGATAATAATTGTGATGACATTTGGTATCACTACATTTTTTTATGTAAGTATTATTCAGCTTATTTCATCATTAAATACTTATTTTTCTATGTTTATTTAACTAAATTTATAGTTTTAAAGACTATATTATTATATAATATTTCTTAAGTTTCTTATTTTTAAAATTTATTAAATAAGTTTATAAATTTAAATAATAGATTATTACTTTATCTTCAGATTTAAAGTTTTTAAAATTTATTTATTATCGTATTATAATATTTTATATTCGTTCACAAAAATTTTCAATTAATCTCTTAACCTTAAATATCTTTTTGTGAACATCTTTTTTTGTAAATACCTTTTTTTTGTGTGTGAAGTATTTATTTAGAAGTTAATCACACTTTATTATATTCTTATCTAATTTATTTTGATATTTATTTTATAATATTTTAATTATATTTTTCATTTTTAAAATATATCAAGTAATTATTTATGATTAAATATTTATATAAATTGCTTTATAATTTTTAACGGCTTATATTATTATTCTACGATATTTTTAATTTTTAATTTTAAAATTTATCTTATAAATATATAAATTTAAAATATTATTTTATATATATATATATATATATATATATATATTTTTAAGTTTCGAGTTTATTTAGTATTATATTATAACATTTTATATTCTAGTTTTGATTTATTTTGTCTTTTTATTTATTAAATAGTTATTTAGAATTTATTTTATATTTATGAGAAGTATTAACTTTTGTATTAAGCTTAGAATGAATTTCTAGTAAGTTATGTAGGGTTAAAAGGAAGATTAAACTTATTTTTGAATGTATATTTCTTTGTTTATTAAATATAATATCAGGACCATGTGGTGGAGTGGTTGGGGTTAGGTATCAATATTAAATATAGTGGGTTCAAACCCCTTATCTCTCAAAGATTATTTTTTGGCTCCCCAACATTTGTGTAATTTAGATATAATAGAAAATATGTAAATGTTGAAGCAATATCAATAAAAAAGTAAAAATCGCAAAACAAAACCAATGGGATTTGAACCCATAATGTATAACACCTGTTGCTAACAGGATTCGAATCAAACCATTTAACCAACTACTATTTGATGTTAATGTTTCCAAATAATATATAATTGTACGCTTGTCTGATCACAATTAATCTTAACCTTATGTAAATAAAAACTACCACATAATCTTTTCATAGATATACAAAAAACTCTGAATAACTATCTAATAAATTATAATAAGCAATAAATAAATAATAAATAATGAGCAAAATAAAAAAGTTATAATATAATACTAAATAAAACCCAAAACTTGAATTCATAAAGAATATATAACACAATATTTTTAAATTTTATATAATTATTTAATAAAATTGATTTTATATATATATATATATATATATATATATATATATATATATATATATATATATATAAAATAATAATATAAGTCATTTGAATTTTATAAGTTAGGTTAAATAAATATTTAATCATGATTAGTTAATATATTTCAAAATAAAAACATGGCTTAAGTTTTATTAAATATTATAAACTAAATCTCAAAATAATTTTAAATTAGATAAAAAAATAAATTATGATTAACTTCGAAATAATTATGATATATTTTTCTTGTGTGATTTTAAAATTTCATTCAGTTTATATATATATATATATATATTAAACAATCCCTTAAAAGTTCTCAATATGTTTTCCATAATTTAATATAATACTCAAAAAAGTTTAGTGAATTAAAAATACTTATTTAACGTTCAGACTTATTAATTAACTATTCTAAATTTAATTATAAATTTATATATTCTATTTCTAAATTTATACATTTTCAATAGTATCCGAAAATATTTTGAAATTAAATAAAATACAACTTAATTATAGCTAAATTCTAAATACTTATTTTAAATATTAAAAAAAAGAAATATAAAAAAGTTATTATATAAATCGCTAATTATTATAAATTAAATTATTTAAATATATAAAAACTAATTCTAGAAAGCTATTTATATATCTTAAACTGAAAATGAAAAAATAAACTATCAAAAAAATTGAAATCAATAAGATTATATTTAATTAAAACTAAACTTTAATTAATTGTTTCCTAAATCTAAAAAATGGTATAATATATAAAATATTTACAAAAAGAAAAAAAAAAAACCTCATCCTCAGCTGAGTGATGTATATAACCTAATCGATATATAGATTTGTGTGGTTTTAAAATATTTTATGATATATATTTGTTTCTTATATTTATTTAATAATTTCCTAGAATTCAATTTTTGAACTTATTAGCTAATTTAACTTCTTCTATGAATTTTCTATTTAAAAAATATACCCTATTTATTTGCTTTCTTATTTATAATACTATTAATTTTTATTTATTTTATAAAATTATGTAATATAATATTAGATAAATCTCAAAACTTAAAATCATAAATTTTTTTAATAAACTATTTTTGAAATAGTATAATTATTTAATCAATTTTAAGAAATAAAAGAAATAAAAGAATATTATAGAATAATAATTGAAGTCCTTAATTTATAAAGTAAGTTAAATAAATATGGAAAAATAAATAAATAAATAAATATTATATAATAATATTATTAGGGAAATTTCCCATTTAATGTTCTCTCATTACCATCAATTTTCATTTAATCCATTAACTCTATTTTGTTCCTAGATACCCATATAATCAAAACTATAACTTAAATTGTCAAACATATCCCTACACCTAAAAAAACTTAATATATCTATTTTATTTTGTTTTTTATTTTCTTTCATATTTATTTATCTCAAATGAGAAAACCCTGATCATTATTTATCTTCATCTCAAACGCACACTCACACTCTAGCCTGCACAGAGCCACCATCGCCAACACCACATTGCTTGTCAGCACAACACCCACACCCGCTTGAAATAACCCTTCATAACGCAACTGTTTTGCATGTAATTGTTGTATTTTTCCTTGTGACTTTAGTTAGAGTTTAACGTCGTTTCTAGTAGTTTAGAGTCGTTTTTCATTAGGTTTTAGGTCTTTTTCTTGTTTATTATATTTTTGGCTTTAAGTGTACTAAGTGTGAGGTGTTTTTGCTATTTTTGGGTTTTTAAGTTTGAATTCTTGTTTTGTAGGTGGCTAAAAAGGATTATATTCGCTCGGTGGATGTCTCAGTTGTCGTAATACAAGCATAACTCCAAAACCACTTGTGCCATTTGCCTCCAATTTATACCATTGGAAATATGAGAGAATTGTCTAAAACTTTTGTGTTTACAACAACTCCAAATCTTGAGTTTAAGAATGGTAAAAATCAGCTTTAAGTGGAGACAGTTCGTCGTCGTCTCGTTTGTGGCGGGTTTTGGTGCGGAGCTTATAACTCTCGGAGAAAAATTCCAAATAACACAATTCAAGGACCATATGATAGACACGAGAAAGGGCTACATTTCATATGAAGACATCATTGGCTAATTCCGAAGTTTTGGCGGTCTATCGACTGAGTTTCAGTCGATCGACTGCCTGGCAGAGTTACGTTGCTCTCTGGAAAGCAGTCAATCGACTGCTTTCTCAGTCGATCGACTGAGACGCTGGGAGCTCGGCCATTTTGAGCATTTTTGGACGTTTTTGACCCTACAAACAATTATATAAAGCCTAMACCTTGCACCTTTGGAAAAATAACTCCTCTCCCAACCCTAACTTGGGTTTGGGATCAAATTACTCTCAAWCTCTTGATAATTTTCTCTTTTCTTAGGTTTTAGATTCAACTTCAAGATTTGATGTAATTTCTTTTCCTAGTTTTAGATTTACTTTCATGCTTGGCCTTGGGTTTGTAAGACTAAGAAGAATCCAAATACTCCTTTGGATTGTTATTTTGATGCAATTTCATTCAAGCTTTGTTTCATTTCTTAATTCAAGTAAGTTTCCCTTCAATTTCATGTTTTATGCTTTAATTCCATGCTTTATTCTTCATTTCCATGCTTGTTCTTCATGTTATGCTTTTTCCCTTAGCTACTTTATTTCATGATGAAACATGTGAATTGACTATGGATTCTAGTTGAGTGACACACCTAGGCTATAGATCGGGTCCTTGATCATCATGATTTTGAGTTTTTCCTATGCTTTATTTTGATTTTTATTTTTATGCTTTGTTTCATGCTTCAATCCTAGATCTAGGCTTTGTTTCTTGTTATTTTTCTTAAAGTTTCAAACTTTCTTGTCAACTTTCATTTATCTTTACATCCATGCTTTCAATTTTTGTTAATTTGCATTATTTAGGATTTTATGCATAGTTGTACCTTGTGCTTGCATGCTTGTACTTGGTGAAACAATGCTTGTTTTTTTACTTGTTTTCATTAATTGCTTGCATTTTCATGTTAAGGCATCCGACGAGGCATCCTACCAACATGCAATTTCAATTCCTAGTCTAGTTTTGATATTTTAATTATTTTATTTTTATTTTCCTTTTATTTTCCAAGCTTGAAACACATTGAAATTTACAATTGAATCGATCTCCAATAATACAAAGCCATGAACCCGTTGATTCATTTCAACACCACGAAAACTCCTCTAACAGCAACCACAATATGAAATCGTTTTGCGCCGATCTTCTTAATTTCCTTCGCCGTTGAAAAGTCTTACTCGTTGGAACTGTGAAGATGCGTCGCGTGGGATATAATATGAATCCATATCATGTGGATCATGTTTTCAAACCACTGAAACTTTCCTTCACCTCTAAGGTTGTGGGTTGAGCTATGATGTGGTTCTAGTGTTCTGTTGGATTATTGGAGAAGGTAGGCAAAGCTTGATAATTGAAGCAATCCTCTTTTTTGTAATTTGATGATTTTGGAATTGTAAAATTTGAAGGTCTATGGTTTTGAAAATAAGTATCAGTTTGTGATGTTTCTTTCAATGTTAACCAACACTGAATACCAACATCAACCAGAGTTAAACAAAAATTATGCAGGAAGAATAAAACTTAAAAACACAGCAAGTTAAATTCAGTTCACAAGTAAAAGTACTTGTGAACTTTGGTGTACAAACCCGAAAACTATATTACTCTCTTGTTCACGATTAATACAAAAATATGAAGTAATATATGAAAACTAAAGTATCAAAAAACATGATACTAAATACTTGTCGCCTAGATGAAAAGATCTTCTCCGTTGGTCACGCAACTTCGAAGAACTTGTTAATCTCGAACAGTGGCTCCAAGTAGTCTTCGTGTTCTTTCCTTGCTGTGTGTTGCTTGCTCGCGTCTTCACAAAATCCGTGCATCAAGAAGTACTTCCAATCTTTAGTATTCTCTTATCTTAAATAGACAATCCTAGAATCCTAAACTTGGTAAACAAGTAAAACAAATCCTAAACATAATCTAGGAAACTAAATAATGTCTTGTACATCAACTAGGAAACAAATAAAGACCAAAATCTAGTTCCCTAATTTATTTTGTGCCCAAGAAAGACAAATAACAAAATAGGAATTATTATCAAGAATAAATTCCTCAACAATCTTCCCCTTTTGCCTTTCTGGACAAAATACTACGACGCAAAAATAAGTTCAAACAATAACTACTAACTCCCCCTAAGTTGGAAAAATCCCCCTAAATAAAATACCCAATGTTATTAAAACATCAAACCAACATTACAAACCAACATTGTTAATTTCTACTCATTAAAACAAAACACAAGGAACTTATTGACTTCGAACCCCTTCGAACGACGAGGGGATGTCGAAGTTCCTTCACCTCAATCCTTTCGCTTCTTCAACTGCTTCCTCTTCACCTTCTTCAAGGCCTTATAGAGAGAGCGAATCCTCTCTTCGTTTCTCTCGAGCAAGACTCGCCAAGGCCTCGGCAGCAACAACATCCTCACTAACATCATCCTTATCCACGTCACCATCATCTCCCCCTTCTTGACCAGAAGGCAAAAGGGCCTCCATTATAGAACTACGAAGAGCCTGCACCTGGGTCATTTGCGTATCAATCAAAGCAACATGCGCACGAAGAACCTGCGCAGACAGGTGGACCATGTTGGGACTAATGTTGGGAATGCCGGTCCCAACACCACAAGCAACATTGGCTTTGAAAGGCGCCTGCCACGAAAGATCAATAACCCGTGCAACCGTAATATGTTGGCCCCGCAAAGCAGACTAGTCAGCCTCTCCAGTAAGCACATCATCAGGATGAAGCGCCAAACCCTGATTCTCAAGCAGGCTGAAGATCAACGAGGGAAAACACAATGAGGCCGCGGACTTGGTGGTGGCAAACTTTGTGACAATGTCAAAGACATGCTGCCCAAAGATAAACTTGATTCCCCTCCCGAGCTTATACAGAAACTGGGCCTGAGGCCGCGTAACACAAGTTGTGTTCTTGGAGGGAACCCAGTTACAAATTGCGACCTTGTGCAAAATAGAATAAAGGGAAGAAAGACGAGTACTCGGTAATTGCTCAAACCATGCATGTACCAAACTTCCAGACAAGAATGAGATAACCTCATTCATGTCGTCCATAGTCGAATCACCCCGACACGGCTCAGTTCCAAATAACTCATCAATTAAGTCAGGGGTAAAACTAAACACTTTGCCATGCACATAAACTTTGCCATAATTCATAAAATTCAAATCAACAATAGATGGAAACAAATTGGCAAAGAATTCTACAATGATTGCATGAACAAAAGGCATGGCAGTCGAGACTGTGGAATAAATACCTTTATGCTGAAAATAAGCAATCAAGTCTTGCTTTTCAAACAACTCAACCGGGACTCGGCGCTCAGTGATCATATGTCGGGTCTGGTATTCATCAAACAATTCCTCGGCCTCGGCAGTTAAAAACCTGCCGAAAAATGGTACCATATCTTCTAGTTCAACGACATGCGAGGGAGTGCCAGTGGAGGAATCAGAGTGATCAGAGGTGTAGATGGAGCCGAAGCAGGAGCATGAGAAGCATAATCAGCAGAGTCGGAGGCAGATGATGAAGCAGTCTGGGCTTGCGGCGATGTTGGTATGGGGGAACCAACATGGGGACCAACATTGGCCTTCTTCACTGCCCTTGTTTTCTTCTTATCTTTCTTGAGAGTAGACACAATGTCACAAAGAGGTACATCAAGAGATGAGTCAGGGGAGTACTAAAAAAGATCAGGATCAAACTCGGGTTGATCACTACGAACTGGAGACGGAGGAGGAACAACAGTAGACGGTCTTGATGAACTAGTGACCTCTCCTGAGATAAAATCTAAAACAGTATAAGGGGAGGATGAATATTCAGTTTCAACGGAACCTTTAGAAACCTTGACGGCCGCCGAGACAGATGTCTTATCAGCTAACTTCACAGTCTGCTTCCGACGAGGTGTCTTCTTCACCGTTAGACTTGGAGCCGAAACAAAAGGAGGCACCAATCCTTCCACCGGAGCAGTAGGGACATAATCATCGTCGTCAGGGCCCGACATCACCGTGATATCCTCCGCGAGGTTCATGTGCTCAATTGACACATTGCGGCGCAGCCCTGCTTGGCTCTTTGGTACTGCAGGCGGCACTACACCGGGAGCTATATTGCACAATCTCCAGGATCTTTTCAGGGTAGGGTTCCCCACTCGTCCAAACGTTTCAACAACAAACGCCAAATTTGGTGGATTATCAACATCGATTTCATTACCGGGCTGCACTGGAAAGACCTGTGCTTCAGGGGCGGCGTCAAGCGACGCAGGAGCCAACACAACATCATGAGAATCACGCGGCGGCTAGGGAGGCGGTGATATTGGGATGGAAGAAGAACCACCACCGACTTCGGCGCGAATGTCCAGGCCGCCAATTTTCAAATAGGGTGCCGAAACCTGTTCGTCAGAGCGACAGAAGCCGGACGGCAACTCAGGAATAGATGAATAAGAGGACGGGTTCGACATCCTACAAATTTACAAAAAACACAAAAGCAGCAAAAAATCGAAATAGTTGGAAAGGCGTGAGAGAGCTGGAGAGTTCAATTGCAGAGGGTTAATGGGGAAGTGGGCAAACGGTAAAAAAAAATCATGTATTTATGCCTTTCAAAAAGTGACCGTTGCCAAGGAGAGAGAAAGAAAATAGAAAAAAGAAGGAAATAACCCTAATTTACCTTTCAGCGGATTTGGGGCCTAAAACCTGATTTTCTTTCCTTTCTAAAATAAAACCACTCCCCCTTAATATAGGATACGTGATCACCCCCACTTCAACCATTATCACATCTTATTATTATTAAAAAAAACAAATAAAATTGCACGACTCGACCACAAAATTAACCGAAGTAGAGAGCTGAATTAATCGAACCATCAACACATTAGAGTCAATCTTGTGCAATATGACTTATCACTCTCCAAATTAAGCTCGTTATTACCTGTCCAGCAGTCCGAGTACAACTCCACTGAAACACTTAATTAACTAGATTCAAAACATAATTAAGAGCATTCAAGATAGACAAAAAGATAAGCAACAGTACGCACAGCAAGAAGGCATCTTCCAAAGTATGAATGACCTATTGGATGCCTAAAATTCATGACCTAAAAAGGTTAAAATTATACACATTATGGTTTTCGGGACTTCGATCAGTGTTGATTTTTATTACTGACAACATTATAACCAACATTGCCTCAGGCGAAGTCAATGGAAACTTACCCCTTAACCCAAGTTAATGACTATGTCAAAATCGCTCAAGAAGGTGAAATTTAAAGATTGGATCAGTTTGTATCCAGATTTTCTTCATCTTTTTTAGAGATTTGAAGAGAAATAATGTATCTTCAGCAATTTCTATTAACACCTCTTGTTTTTTGACCTGGGAGAAAACTAGTTTCTGCGGGCAAGCTCCACAATCACCTAATTGAAGAGGTTAGTCTTTTTGTCATCACTTTTATTGCAACACTAGACCTTATCTCACTTTCAACCAGACTCAATGCATTTGAATTATGTATGAAAAGAGAAATAAAAATTCATGCAAAATTATACAGATGTTATGACTGATGTTGATATGGTGTGTCACAACATCCTAAACCAACATTGGGTCAGACAATGCACATACCGAGATCTCTTCTCAAACGAGAGAAGGTCTCGTAATCTAATGCCTTTGTGAAGATGTAAGCAAGCTGATTGTCGGTCCCTATATGCTCAAGGCTAATAATCTTCCTCTCAACTAAGTCTCGAATAAAGTGGTACCTTATGTCAATGTGTTTGATTCGAGAATGCTGGACTTGATTTTTCGAGATGTCAATGGTGCTGGAATTGTCACAAAGCACAGTCAAAATACTACTGTGCAGACCGTAGTCTTCAATCATCTGGTTCATCCACAACAATTGTGTACACACACTTCCAGCTGCAATATAATCATCTTCGGCTGTAGAAAGAGAAATACAATTATGTTTTTTTGCTATACCATGAGATTAAATTATTTCCCAAGAAAAAACACCCCCCTTTAGTACTCTTCCTATCTACCACATCCCCAACCCTGTCCGAATCAGTATACTCTACAAGTTCAGTTCTAGCAATGTACCTTATGATTCTTTTAACGGCTTTTAAGTGTGACTCTTTTGGATTAGATTGATATCTATCACACAAACACACACTATACATAATATCAGGTCTACTTTCTATCAAATACAACAGACTCCCTATCATGCTTCTGTACATGGTGTTATCAACACCCTTACCAACATCGTCTCTCGACAGTTTCACAATTTTGCCCAGTGGGGTTTTCTTATGCGTTTCACTTTCTAATCCAGATTTTTTAACTAAGTTCTTAGCATATTTGGTCTGAGAAACGAAAATACCATCATCAAACTGTTTGATTTAAAGACCGAGAAAGTACGAGAGATTACCTTCCATGCTCATCTCAAATATGTCGGACATTCGAGTGATAAACTCATTGACCATCTGCTCGTTAGTGGATCCAAAAATAATATCATCTACATAAATCTGGACGATTAAGATGTGCTTATTGGATTTAAGGAGAAATAAAGTTTTGTCAACCTTCCCTCGTCTAAAGTTCAAATAGAGCAAATGTTGAGTCAACCTTTCATACCAAGCTCAAGAGCTTGTTTTAAATCATATAAAGCTTTCTTCAGTTTTAAAACAAAATTGGGTTTTTGGGGATCTACAAATTCTTTAGGTTGCTCAACATAGACCTCTTCACTTAAGACTCCATTTAAAAACGCACTCTTTATGTCCATTTGATGCAATGATATCTTCATATGACAAGCAACAACAAGTAAAAGTCTTACCGACTCAATGAGAGCAACAGGGGCAAATATTTCATCAAAGTTGATTCCTTCAATTTGTGTGTACCCTTGCGCAACCAGCCGAGATTTGTTACTCACAATGTTGCCTGCCTCATAGGTTTTGTTCTTAAAGATCCACTTTGTTCTAGTCACGAGAGAGTTCTCTGGACGAGGAACTAAATCTTAAACATCGTTTTTGGCAAATTGGTCCAGCTTCTCCTGCATTGCCTTTATCTAGAACTCATCCTTGAGTGCATCCTCCACTCACTTGGGCTCTGTTTTAGAAAGATACAAAGACTCGCGAATCTTAGAACAATTAGTAGACAGATAGACGTACCTTACCACTTCTTTGAAGTTTATCTGTCGTCTTCTTGTACTCCTTTCATCTAAGTCTCCGATGATTTGGCTCACGGGGTGGTTTCTCTGAATTCTGGATGGGATATCCCTCTCATGAAGATCAATGGGGTCAGCTGGGTCTTCTTCTTCTTCTGATTCAGAATTTGATTCTACGACGGCTTGAGTTGATGTTGGTTTTGATGTTGTGTTCCCAGAACCAACATTGGTACCAACATCACTCAATTCCCTTGTTTCAGCACCTGCATCTCTGTTTTTAATACCTGCACTATCATCTACAGGAAGAGTGACATTATCTTGAGGATTTTGATCATAGACCGGATCATTATCCTCGGTAGGTTTAACTCCACTTGTTAGATCATCGAACTTGACATTAACTGACTCAAACATGCTTCGAGTTCTAAGATTAAATAGCCTATATGCATGACTATTTTTGGAATAACCCATGAAGATTCACTTGTCACTTTTTGAGTCCAGTTTATCTAGATGATATCTATCATTGAGAACATAGCAAATACATCCAAAAACATGATAATAGCTCAAGTTCAGTTTTTTACCCAACAACAATTCATAGGGTGTGGCACATGACCCTGTTCTAAAATAAACCCTATTTATAATATGACATGCAGTATTCATAGCTTCAGCCCAAAAACGTTTTGCAATGCCATTAGAAATGAACATATTTCTAGTCATCTCAGCTAGAGATCTATTTTTTTTGTTCAGCTATGTGATTCGAACTTTTTTGTACCTACTTTATTAAATTTGTCAGTTTTAAAAAGATCGCTCGCAATAGTACGAGTTCGCATGTAGGTTGGTAAGTTGAACCGAGTCGATCTCTCGAGGAAGACTAGGTTCGGAAGTTCGTTTTGGGTTTGTTTTAACGAATAAGAAAATAAAAATAAAATTAATCTAAACACGCAGACAAGGGGGGGTTTTGTTTGATTTTAAGAACTAAAGACTAATTAAACTAAGAGCAATAAATTAAATCTAGAAATTATATAAACTATGAACGAGTTAATTAAATCTATAACTATTTAAACTAAGAACTAGTTAATTAAAACTAAAGATTATTTTAACTAAGAATTAATTATCTAAGATCTAAGATTAATTTAAC
>BMAC01000412.1:0-17852 GCA_014905375.1 Phtheirospermum japonicum | reverse complement strand
CTGGTTTTACTGTAGCCTTATTTGGCCACAAAAGCCTCTACACAAAAACTAAAAACACACATGCCTTACTTATTTGATTATTTGAGGCAACAAAATTCTTTAACATACTTATTATTTTCTCTAGGAAAATATAAATAAATAAATTGATTCAACCAAAAAGATTGGTACATTAAATATAGAAAGTACTGACCTCAAATATGCAATTTACGACCTGATAGATCTCATGAAGGCTCCTGGCGACCTGATCGATCCTGCAAAACAAAATCCAAGTCGCAAAGCCCCTGCGTAGGTCCTCCGATACTTAAGTCAAATAGTATTTTAGAGAGGTGTGTGAGAGCTCAATAGTGCGCAAGAGCTCAAAATGATCGATCCTGCAAAATAAAACCCAAGTCGCAAAGCCCCTGCGTAGGTCCTCCGATACTTAAGTTAAATAGTATTTTAGAGAGGTGTGTGAGAGCTCAATCGTGCGCAAGAGCTCAAAATGTAAAATCAATGTAGAGTAAAAAGTGAGGCCTGTGTACTCTTTATATAGACAAAAGACAAGAAATAAGAGACATGTTCACAATTTAGGGTTCTCGTCTTCTGTAAAAAAGTTCGTCTCTCCTAAATGAGAACTCCATGACCCATGATAATTGAAGATATGAAAAACAAGTTATGAAATAAGAGCTTGAATCCCCTATTTATAAGTTTATTTAGACTTGTTCACCAACTAATCGATTTTCTTCCCAAGTGATATTAAATCTCCTAATTATACTCAATTTTCATAATAAGGAAATATTCTCATATTAGAACTATTAGTTTCTACAATTACATAATAATCATAAAAATATATTATTACCATGTTATCAACCTGCCGGACCCAGAGCCTTCTACCTCTTTCGTTATTTCATATCATATATAATCAAGTCGATTTTTGATGTCGTATCAGCTAGTCCCCCATATTCTGGATGATTGAGGTACGGAATTAAGTAGAATATATAAAAATGAAAATTTCATTTTTCCGACCTAAAATACTTCTGCCGAAAAACCATAAACTATTTATTTGGCTTAAAACAGATCGGCCAGAAAGTCATTCCATACAATAAACCATAACCTTGAAATATTACTTAGGCATCGCTTTATAACCATAAACCTGTTGACCATGAGCTAATAACCATAGCATGCCTTTAGTCCGCAGAGACCTCATACCATAGTCCATATTAGATCACAAGTGACCGAGAAAAATACTCAGTCCCCCATGTTGAAATAATGCGAGCAAAAAAATCAACTAGTTAGCATCACCAATAGAATTAGACCATAGGTGATTAAAAACTACTTAGTCCCCCATGTCTAAGTCAAATAAACCATATATTGTTCTATATAATGAGGTCGCGTGAGGCCGTAGCTAAGGTCACAAGAATAAAGCTGAGGTCGCGAAAAATATATTAATCAAATATATTCTTCACAACTTAGGTCATAAAACCATCAATTCATAAACCATTGATTGATATGACGTAAACCAAACTTGTGACCAGGCCTTAACCATTTAAATCAAATCACACACCATAACCATTTAAACAAGACTTACTTTGGCGATCGGTGAAGAGTATGATCGAACCAAATAAATGTTATCAAATCAAGTAAACCATATTAAATAGCATAAATCAGCTATTTCCCCATAAGCAAGGTAGAAAATAGAAAACTCGCCCTTTTGCGAGATTTAAACGAGCATACTTGATACATATTCATATCCATGCCAAAGGAAAAATCTTACATCCCTTTTAATATTCAAACGTGCGACCTCTTTATTTTCTATTAACAAAATTTCAAGATCACCTTGTTTAAATGTTTAGACGTGTGACCTGTCACACTTATTCATACTCAAACATTTCATATCATATTATATCCCCGACCTAATATGTGTCGGCTTATTGCCGTCGTAACAGAAGTATTGGTAAAGCATGAGGGAGGATAATATATCCATATTTTATAGAGAGCTTAAGAAATCCTATAAATCCCTTCAGTCAAGACTTAAACCACAAGCCTATCCCCATAAAATCAAACCATATAGAATCAAATAAGTCCCATCAAACAAGTATTAAACCACATGCATATCCCCATAAAACTAAACCATATAAAATCAAATAAGTCCCTCAGCCAAGTGTTACACCACATGCATATTCCCATAAAATTAAACCACATAGGATCAAGTAAGTCCAATTAGAATTTTCCATGCGTGACTGATACCCCCTCGACCATTATGAATTGCCACATAAGAGTTCTCAATTATGATAAGTAAAACACAACATTAATTTTTAAAATTTATAGAGAATTAGAACTTATATGTGATATTAGCAAGTCTACAATTCGAGAGTTCACTTGTGTATTCTTACGTCTTTTGCTCAAAAACTCGATGTCCTTCTTTTTCCACAGACGGCGCCACTTAATGCAACCAAAACGATTGGTGCTTCAAAAATAGAAAGTATTGACCTCAAATATGTAATTAGCGACCTTATAGACCTCTAGAAGGCTTCTGGCGACCTGATCGATCCTGCAAAATAAAATCCAAGCCGGAAAGCCCCAGCGTAGGTAGGCCCTCCGATGCTTAAGTCAGATAGTGTTTAAGAGAGATGTGCGAGAGCTCAATAGTGCGCGAGAGCTTAAAACGTAGGATAAAATCAATGTAGAGTAAAAGGTGAGGCATGCGTCCTTTTTATATAAACAAGAGACGTGTTCCCAATCTAGAGTCCTCGTTTTCTGTATAAAAGTTCGCCTCTCCTAAAGGAGAGCTTCATGATCCATGATAATTGAAGATATGAAAAATAAGTTATGAAATAAGAGCTAGAATCCCATATTATAAGATTATTTAGACTTGTCCACCAACTAATAGGGTTTTTTCCCAAGATGGGATAAAATCTCCTAATTGTACTCGATTTTTCATAATAAGAAAATATTCTGATATTAGGACTCTTAGTTTCCACAACTCCATAATAACAATAAAATATATTATTACCATGTTATCACCCTGTTGGGTTCTAGAACCTTCTACCCCTTTTGTTGCTTTCATATCATATATAATCAAATCGATTTTTTAATGTCAGTATCATATACAATACTTCACTATTTTATATTTATATTATGTTTTGGTTTATGTATTTCATATAACGTAATTAGTTATTATTTTTATCTAAACATAGGCCTGTTTTTTTAGTTGCATCGCAATCCTAAAAGTATAATTGATACTTCTTCGTGTCGAACTCAGAACTTTGGGCCCTGTTTGGGCTAGGACTCGAAATTCGAAGTACCGAATATTCCTTTGGTCTAAAACTCAAAAATCCAATAATCAAACAACAATATCTTACAATTAAATAATTAAATATTACTAAATACAATATAATAATATACTATCATCCACTTTTCAAACATGATTTGACATCAAATATAATATAATAATATATTATCAGCTACATTTCACACATGATTTGACATCTACACTAAAATTCACACATGATTTGACATCTACACTAAAAAATAATGGATTATAAATTTTATAACAAATAAGAATTCTTACTTATTTCGCGAATTCTGAATACTCTGAATTCAAAATCCCAACAAATACTAAGACCAAACGTGCCCTTACAAACTGTAGGCCAAATACATTGGGATATCGGAAAAATATAGATTCGTGTAGAAGTAAATCAACACGCTACTGTTGCACAAGTCACTGGAACCAAAAGTTCCCGTCTTATTGCACTAAATCACTTGCTAAAGAACATACTTTATCATCATCAAGACACATTTTATAGCATTACTTGTGCCTTCAGTTAACGCATATATAATATGTGTTCTATACAAAGTCGAGCACTAACATGCATAACGTATTTGCGCCCTAATCAAGTGACTTAAGAGTTGGGTTTGGAGAGTAATCTCTTTGCCATCCTTGTCACATTTTCTTCTGTAAAACCATATTTCTCAAAAGTGTCCAAATATGCTCCACTAGCCCCAAAGTCTTCCACACCAATAATCAACCCATCGGGGCCCACATACTCCCTCCACCCAATCGGCGAGCCCGCCTCAATGCTAACACGTTTAAACACGCTACGCGGCAAAACATTCTCCTTATACTCCTTCTCCTGTTTATCAAAAAGTCTCCAGCAAACAAGCGAAACCACTCTCACTCTCCTCCCTTCATTCCTCAAAACACGAGCGCTCTCTTCACATATACTCAGCTCAGATCCGGTCCCGATCAAAATAACCTCGGGAAGCAAATTTCTTCCCGAGTTGTCGCTCACAATATACCCACCCCTCCCGACCCCATCCGCCGACGTCCCCTCCACATGCACCGCCACTTTTTGCCTTGAGAGAGCAATCGCGCTCGGCACGCCCCGATTGGCCACCGCCACTCTGTAGGCCCCCGCCGTCTCGTTCCCGTCGGCCGGTCGGAAAACTAAGAGGCGCGGGATGGCTCGGAGGCCGAGGAGGTGCTCGACCGGTTGGTGCGTGGGCCCATCTTCTCCCAAACCGATCGAGTCGTGTGTGAAGACGTAGATGACGCCGGCGTGACTCAGGGCGGACAATCTGATGGCATTTTTCATGTAGTCAGAGAACGTGAGAAAAGTTGCCGCGAATGGGATCAAACCGCCTCCGTGCAGTGCTATGCCGTTGGAAATGGCTGCCATCGCGTGCTCTCGGACTCCATACCGGATGTTGCGGCCCCATGGAGATTCGGGCTGCTGAAAATCTTGGTAGTTATGTAGGTGAACTTTGTTAGAGGAAGAGAGATCTGCACTTCCACCAATGAGGCCTGGAAGAACTTTTGCGAGTTGGTTTAAACACGACTCGGAGTATCCTCGGGTGGCGTCTAGAGGATCGGATGTAGACCATGTCTGAAAAATATTGGTTTGGTGCATGGACAGATAATTTTAGCATGCAGTTGATTTCTTACATGTGAAATAATAATAATAATTAATAATAATAATAATAAAGATATAATTTAATGTGTGCATTAGTACCGGCAATGAATTTTCCCAGCCTGGAGGCATTCCACCATAAAGGAGGCACTTGAACTCTACAGCTTCTTGTGGGTATTTGCTTTGATAATGATACAATTTGGAGTTCCATTCCCTCTCTAATTCCTCTCCGCGGTCGGCCTGAATTTGCATTTCCCTGGAAAGAACATTTGCAAAGTCTCACCACTTTTGGGTACTTTGATTATAAAAGAGCAAAAATGCGTATGCACTGATATCTACCTGTATACCATAGGAATGACATGAAATGGCTCTCGACCGTCCCACTTAACCTTTTGTTTCATTTGCCTCTCATCGTGTTCGTCAAAGACTCCGTGATGAGCTTTCGACGTTCCTTCTTTCTTTGACAGCTTTCCTATGAGTGTCTTCACCTGAAATACGTGTGTTTATAGTTTTTGATTTTTTTTTAACTATCTCAATCAACAAATCTGGAAACAAAGACCGTAGCAGATGTTATTTTCCCCGAAATAGAAACTATAAAGAATATTTTCAAGGATGCACGAACCTTAGCTTTTCTTCACAAATTTCTCCAAATCTGAATCTTTCGAGAACAATGTAAAAATGAGAAATAGAAATTAAAGAAGCGTACTCGGATAAATGTCGGTCTCTTGGTCTCCTCATAAGCAGCCAAAAGTGCATTCTTCAACGATCTCATATTTCCATGAATATCATCCACCGCTATCGTATTCCAACACCGCAGCGATATATCCTCTGTAAATGCAATGTTCGTGGGACCATCGATAGTATTATTATTATCGTCGTAAATTAACGTGAGCTTATTGAGCTTCCAATGCGCCGCTAAAGAAGCAGCTTCGTTTGATATTCCTTCCATAGCACAGCCATCACCCATAATGCAATACCTAATTATTTATTAAGGAATAACCAGTTATTTTGGATAGGATTATCAAATGGTGGATTTCGGACATAAAAGTAGTGTTTTTTTATGCTTACGTGCGATGGTCGACAATGGTAATATCAGGTTTATTAAACCTTGCACCTAAGTGGGCTTCGGCTAGTGCAAGGCCAACTGCATTGGCTACTCCTTGTCCAAGAGGGCCTTGGAATAATAACCAAATAAAATGTAACAGAATTGAACTGAATAAAGATGGTTAACAACTATATATAATAGAGGGAGAATTCAACACTCGAATACTATAAAGTTCACATAAGAAATCCAAAAATGACTAAATGATCATCGAGCGACGCCTTTTGAAAATAATAAAGAAAAAAATAAGCTGCAAGAAGTTTACCTGTAGTAACTTCAATGCCAGCTGTCAATGTATTCTCTGGGTGACCTGGAGTTCGACTTCCAAGTTTGCACAATCGTTTGTGGTCTTCAATCTGATTAAATTAATAAATTAAGCGGCAGTAAAATCGACCGAGTCAAGTTGATTTTTTAAATTTATAAAAAAAAGAAAAAAAAAAAAAAAAGGTTAAACTGATACAGGTTGTGTGCTCTGCTTCAATTTTCTTTAATTAAGCTTGAATAAACCAGTAGTACTCAAGTTAATCAACATCTATCCCAAGGACACAATTGGTGATACACCTTCCTAACAATTCATCGTGAAGCAGAAATACACACAAAATCAAACTAAAAAACAAGCCAATAAAAAAAGCACAATGACAAAACAAAAGAGATCTTCAAATCCTAGTACCTGAACAGACTGAAAGCCAGCAAGATGTAGGCAAACATACTGAAGCAAACATCCATGGCCGGCGCTCAAAACAAACCTATCCCTATTAAACCAACTGGGATTGTCGGGGTTGTGCCTCATCACATGCCTGTACAAAAAATAACCCACCTCAGCCATTCCCAGAGCCATTCCCGGGTGACCTGCTTTCGCCTTTTGCACCGAATCAACCATCAGCATCCTCAGATTGTCCACACAACGCCTGTCCACAAGTTCCTGGAATAATTGTTCATCATCATCAGAGATATTTTGCCATATTTCAGAAGGGTACGCATTTTGGAGTTCATTTTTCCAGGAGAGCTTATAGTTATTATCACTGGAGAGAGGGTTTATGGTGGTGTTTGTGCTGTTTCTGCATGACAATGGTTTGGAGGGTAGCTTTGTAATTTTGTAGCTGGTTGGTTTTGGAGAGAGGAGAGTGGGAACGGAGCGGAGGAGAACAGATGACATGGCCATGACGGTGTGTGTGAGAGATGGAGCGAGCTAGAGAGGAGATATGGATGTAGAAATATAATAATATAGTACGTGTTGGGGTTTGAGGAGGGAAGATGGAATTGAAAGGGTATACGTGGCTTTACAGGAGAAGAAAGGTAATCTCTTGTTTTGTTCAAGTTTGACCTGAGTTTTGGATTTTAATAGTAGTTTTTTATTTTAGCATCTTCATAGTGTTGTAAAACTCTTTCTTACTTGTAAATAAAGATCGAGTAAAAGTGTGAAACTAATAGTTGTCAAAACGAAGATTTTTTTTTTTTTTCTTAATATTATCATTTTTATTTATTAAAATATTTTTTGTAAAAAATATAATTTATCATATTAATTAAATATTAAGTAAGTTAAAAATAATAGAGTTACGGTTTCTTTTAATAATATTATTTTTGAGTTTAAAAATATTATTTTGCATATTGAATAAAAAGTAATTACATTTTTAAGCAAGTATCACTTATGCATTTAAAAATATAATTTATATTTTAAATAAAAAATACCATTTAAAAAAAAATCACTCTTAACTTTAAATGTATCACTTTTCAATTTGCATCTTAAACTATTGCACATTGATTTAATATATAATATTATTTTATAATATATCTATATATCTATATATAGGGAAGTTCTACGGTGCCTTAAAAGTACCATTCCTCCCCTTTTCTCACCTATTATATATCGGCAATTTATTAGGTGGACCTGGGTGCACCTTGCTAGGTGCACTCAATTTTACGTGATGATATCTGATAGTTATACGTGATGATATCTGACAGTTATACGTGATGATATGTGGTAGTTATACGTGATGATATGTGTCAAAAATTTAGAGTTTAGGGTTTACTTTTTCATTTTAGGGTTTAGTTTTACAATTTAGGATTTAGTTTTCCATTTTTAGGGTTTAATATTTCATTTTAAGATTTAGTTTTTTATTTTTTTAATTAATTTTCCATTTTATTTCTATCATTAAGTCAGTTATATGTGATGATATGTGTCAGTTATTTGTGATGATATGCGATAAAAATTTAGGATTTAGAGTTTAATATTCAATTTCAGGGTTTATTTTTTTATTTTAGGGATTAATTTTCTATTTTTAGGGTTTAATTTTTTGTTTTAGGTTTATTTTTTTAATTTTAGGATTTTAAATTTTAGATTTAGAATTTCAATTACTTGTGATGATATGTACCAGTTATATGTGATAATATGTACCAGTTATATACGATGATAAATTAAATTACAGGTGCACCTGGGTCCATGGTATACTGTCCCGGAGACATGGTACCGTGAAGGCACCGTAATCATTTCCTTATATATTATATATATATATATATATATATATATATATATATAACACACGCGATTGACACTTTTTTTTTTTTTAATGACACATTTATAATTAAAAAGTAACAGTTTTAAGGAATACACTTTTTTTTTTTTTAATGACACATTTATAATTAAAAAGTAACAGTTTTAAGGAATACAATGAGTACGTCACACGAATATAGTTTCTTATACCGATCATGTACAAGTTTTTATCTACTTAAAAAGTAAGTTCGCCTAACATCATATTTTTTAGAATCTTCAGTAAAATTATTAGTAGAGTTATAAAAACCAGGTAAACGTACTTAAAAATTGGCCCTTTTAGACAGCAGGTCAACCCATCTTTTATTATAACTTTCTTTGAACACTCTTGATTTTTCTAACCTTTCTCATTGTTTTTTTACTACGGATAGACGACAACGAGCATTTAATGGTGACATATAGTGTTGTAGGTCGCTTCTAGATTTCATATGCTTTTCCGATTAACATGGATTTGGCATGATTGTCGAGGTAAACGATTGTGATCCACGGAAGCACACGTCTCTCATCGAGACAAGTATTATGTGCCATGGCGGATTCAAAATTTTTAATTTAGGGGTGTGGAAGATCATTATTAAAATATGATTTATTATTCAAAATCATACAGACCGACGAAGAAAAAGGAAAATAACCTTAAATTTAAATTTACAATTGTGTTTGCTGAGTCTCATTTTTTGAAAGCGATATATGACATCATCCAGAATTTCTAGGAACGCATCTAAATAAAAGTAGTTTAATAATAATTTAATAATTGATCAGATTTCAAAACAAATTCTTATCCCACTTGCAGTAGAGACAGAGAGAATAAATATTAACTTGATAAGTAAATAAATAAATAGTTAAATAAGTCACATGCTTTATTGACTTGGGTGTATATAATTCGTTATTTTCGAAATAAATTCTTATCCCACTTGCTGTAGCAACAAAGAGAATAAATATTAACTTGATAAGTAATTAAATAGTTAAATAAGTCACATGTTTTATTTACTTGGGTTATCAATTGTCATTTTCAAATTGAATTTGTTATAAATAAGAATATAACAATACAGAACCATATTCATTTTATTTCTAAAAAAAATCCACAATTAATGGGATAATGAACACACACACACACAAAAAAATAATTGAATCAAATAATTTGACATACATATAGTGAGGAAAGAAATATAAACCCCAGTTAAAGGTCCAAATTACACTTAATGCGAAAATAATTTTCCAGAACAAGTATTTTTGTTGATCAAAGTTTTGGACTCGCTCTAGATCGAGATGTTCTAAAAAGGCTGCACTTTCTAAATTGTTTTTCTCCCATTGTACAAAGTACAACCTTGTAGATGATTAAAAACTCATTCAAGAAAGTTTTTACTCGATCTAGGAAGAACTTTTTAGAAAGGGTGTTAAAATATTCCTTCTAGAAGTCTAATAATCTAGAAGAAGTGTTAAAGTACCCCTTCTAAAAAGTTTATTTTCTAACGGTTTTTTAAAAAAACTCATGTAGATTTGTTTTCTTGAACGGATTTAGAAGATTCCTTCTATAAAGTGATTTTTGTAGAACACGTTTTAGAAATACCTTCTAAAAAGTGTGTTTTGTAGAACAGGGAAGATACCTTCTAGAAAGTCCTTAGTACCTTCTAAAAATTTTGTTTTCTATAACGGGTCTTAGAAAATACCTAAAGTAGTAAAAGAGATTTAAAATAAAATAAAAGCAAGTGCCATTAAATACACCAAATTGATCAATACTAAATATTGTGCATGTATTAAATTACCAATAAAATACACCAAAATTCAATAGAAGCAAGACATTTAAAGATTTAATATCAATATAACCAAAATGTATCATTATCCATGATCCAAAAATTAAAAATCAATCGACTCTTTCATCAATCTAAACACATCTATCAACAATACAAACACCACAGTATTTGTAAGTAGCATTGCAAAAAACATAGTATTACACCGTTATATTGCCTGGACATTTAAAGACATTGCATATGGCATACTCATCTGCAGAACATCATTCAAAATCAAAAAGTATTAGACACGGGTGTATATACAAAAAGAGCAAACATAAACCCACAATAACAATATGAGTTTTATAAACATTATAGATTCAATAACATTTTAAATTTCATTAAGCTTCATTAGATTATAACTTCCAATAACAATCAATAACATTCTTTCAATATTAAACTTTCAAATATTTTGAAATAAGAACATATATCATGAATATGGTCAAAACCTGAAGTAGCTCATTATATTTAACATCTTATTTTCTGAGACAATTCCAAATAATTTCATCGAACACCTAGCATGCATTTGATGAGCTCTAGGTGATCTAAAACATGTCCTCTCAATATGAAGGAACTAATCATGTGCCAATAAATTAAGAAACAAAAATAAATTTAAGAAAGAAGCAAGAAACCAGACAATCATCCAATCCAATCAGTAAAATCCAAAGAGCTCCTATTGCATTAAATCTAAAGAGCTTATTCTACATTAACCAATATGTAGATGTAATCAAAGAGCTTATTTTGGTTAATTATTCGGTAAGGGAGAAATTCGAATAACATAGATTATTATTATTTAAGGCTAGTAACCTTTCGCCCTTTAGTTTATATTTATTTAAATTACCAAAAGCTCCTCCATTTTTCATTATCATTATTGCAATTAATATAAAAATATTATAACTTAATCCACACTTCTCGTGGGATTGACCCTTACTTGCCGCTACTACTATGAAAAAATAGTAGTAGAGATATGAAAAAAATATAAATATTATAATTGCCACGTCACAATGAGTGGTTAATTGTAGAATGCGGTAGCTACATACCAGAGGATGGTATATAAGAGGTTTAAAGAGCAATTGGTAAGAAACATGGAAGTTTATGATGATGACATATTGATAAAGAGTAGGCGAGCTAGTTCTCATGTGGAGGATCTTCGACAGATTCTTTTGACTTTGAGAAAGTATGGTATGCATCTTAATTCTAAAACATATTATTTTGGTGTAAAGTCGGGAAAGTATTGGGGTTATATGGTTACAATATAAGTTATCAAGGTGAATTTAGAGAATTTACGAGCTGTGGTGGATATGCGACAACTAAAAATAGTTCGAGATGTATAGGTTTTGATAAGTCAGATGGCAGGGTTGAGCAGATTCATTTCCAGGTTAAAAGATAAAGGGTTTCCTTTCTTTAAAACCTTAATAAAGGTACCAGTACTAATAAAACCATTATAGGAAGAGTACGTCATTCTTTTACATTTCAGTTCGATGCTTATTAAAGAGGAGATAGGGAAGCATATGCATATTTATTACATGAGTAGGATGATTTTAGAAGTTGAGCAACGATGTACTGAACTCGAGAAAGGAGGTTTGATACTTGTTTATACATATAGAAAGCTATGTCCTTATTTCTTGGGGCATAAGATCAAGGTGCTCACTAATCTAATGCTTAAACATATTCTCAGAAAACCTACTATTTCAGGTCACTTTGTGAAATGGGCTATAGAACTTAGTGAATAGTTATTGAATACGAGACAATATCGACAATAAAAGCTTAGGTGTTGGTAGACTTTATACAAAAGATGATGAGGAACTCTGAACTTGTAGAGGAAAAATGCATCTTGCATGTGGATAGTTCGACAATGGCATGTGGAGTTGGGGTTGGTGTTATTTTAACTAGTCCAGATGGAAATAATTTGTACTACGTAATCAAGTTTAACTTTAAGGTGTCTAACAAAGAGGATGAATATGAGGCGTTGGTGCAGTGGACTAAGATGGCAAGCGAATTGGGTATAAGTTATTTATCAGCATATTGTGATTCCCAGCTAGTAGTTTATCACTATGATGATTCTTTCGAGGTTAAAGAATATTGGATGCAGGAGCGCCTGAACATTATTAATTAAATCGCCACAAAGTTTGAGAGCTTTAGTTTAAATCATTTTCCACAAACAAAGAGTGTACGGGATAATCAGCTCGGTAAGATAATAGGGGCAGTAGGTGATTCCCATACAAGAACAATCACGTTAATGGAACTAGAGCAAGTATCTTGGTATGATTAGGAGGAAGGTAATGGAGATGAGAGGTGAGTGATTGGCGAACTCTGCTTATATTGTTGTTAGGAGAAATTACTAATGGTAATATACTGGTCGCTTCATCTAAAGTTGGAAGGGCATTGCGTTTTTGTTTGATGAATGGGCACCTATACTAGAGGTTGTATTTTGGTCCATATCTAAACTATTTATCAAAACAAAACGGTTCATGGTTCTATAAGAGATATATGAGGGATATTATGGGGTTAATTAAAAGAGTAGAGCTTTTGTGAGAAAGGCGTTGAGAGAAAGTTTTTTATTGCTATACACTAGTGTAGAAACAGCATTCTAGAACGCTCTGTTTCAGTAAATCTAGAACGTCCTACCCAGGCGTTCTGTATGGAGCTGTTCTAGAAAGTCTGACTTTCCAGAACGCCCTTGTAAGGCGTTCTAGAATATCAGACTTTCTAGAACGGTTACGAAAAAGATGTTATAGAATGTATACTTTGTAGAACGCCTTTACGAAAAAGACTTTATGAATGTATACTTTCTAGAACGCCTTTATGAAATATACGTTCTACAATGTTCTAGAAAATAAACTTTCTAGAACCGGTATTGAAAAGGCATTCTAGAAAGTATACTTTCTAAAACGCCTTTACGAACTGACGTTCTAGAACATAAACTTTCTAGAACGCCTTTACGAAATAGACGTTCTAGAAAATAAACTTTCTAGAACACCTTTTCAAAACCCGTTCTAGATTTAGTATTTTTTCTAGAACGGCTTTTTGTAAAATCGTTCTAGAAAGTAATAAAAAAAAATAATAAAAGCACCTTCCAACAAAAACACTAAAATCACCTATACCTAATTAACCAACAAATACACCAAAACTCATTAAAAGCAAGATAATCACAAATTTAATACCAACATAAAGAAAACATATCATTATCCAATTTACAAGTAAAAAGATATTTCAAAATAATGACATTCATAGAAATCTTATATTATAATTTTCAATTACATCTATTGTAACATTTCCTGTTTGTCTCAGCAACTCAATGAATGTAATGAAGATGTCCATCTGCGGAATAATAAGATAATAAATCAAGTAGAACTCTTACAGTTGCATAGCCACTTTATTGTGACTAATCCCGTAACATTCACTCAAAATACTAATATTTGCATCAGTATAATCTAACCAATTAGAGCATAGAAAATTCATTCAGAAAACACACAGGATACATAGGTTTGGTTTTGTTCAGGATATGGAATTGGTTAGGTGCTATGTCAGCCATCACCTTTATTATATACTAAACTCAGCAATAATCATATTCTTAATCAGATTTATCTATTAAATAAAAGGTGTCATATGAAACTTAAAGCAATTCAGTAAATTGAAATGAAAAATAACTGATTAAAAAAATTATATGAAATTTTATTACAACTTTCTCAAATGAAGGAGCATTCGGATGAATCGAATATTTTCATGTGCAAACTGCTTTTTAAGATAAATATAATAACTACAGAGGGAATATTAATGACTAAGTAAGATTTATAAATTAAGAACATTGATCAACTTTTAACATTATAGAAATTTCATATAACATTAAAGTATATGCAAATATAATTTTTAAATAAAAAATTTACAAAATAAAAAATCAAAACTCAAGAAGAAGGGGCGTCATATCATCATTTACTCGAAGAACTCCCACTTCACTATAAAACGACACTTAATATAGCCTTTCGTATGAATTTTTTTTGAAGAAATGCAAAAATAACTATGCTAAAAATGATACTTAAGATAACCTCTCTTATAAAACTTATGTCCAGAGACGAAAAAAAAATAAAATATATTGAGAAAAACATATATTTCTCTGAAAATAAAATATAATCCAGAGATGTATACACAATGGGTTAATTAAAAACATATCTGTACCTGGAAACAAGGTAAGTTCTTGATATCTTCTTCGGTAACAAAAAAGCACTTGGCAAAAAGATCGAGAAGATATATTTAGTGACTAAACAAAAATCATAATTATTTATTTCAGTAAACAGGTAGAATAGTCAACCTTTGATTGTCGTCATCTTCACTAAGGCCTCTCAACTTTCCCTGCATTTCTCTGAAATAAAAGAATAAAAATAAATCAGAAAACTGGCACACCGAGCAAGTCGGGGAAAAAACAACTGAGATATGACCTTGTGAGTTCGTCTAATCTTCGCTCGTCCATTTTCAAGTTTTCTATTTCTTCATGAAAGCAAACAAAAATTAATGACTTGTACAACATTTCCCAACAAGCAATCGGATTCTTTACATATCCGTACATGTAAACCGAAAAGGCCGTCATCGGCTTCCCCTAGTCTTGAGGTGTCCACCCCCCTATTTGACAACTTTAACCTTTAGTAACTCGTATTTTCATACATTGATTTTCAAGAAAGTAGAGTTTCTATATCAAAAACCAAATCTATATTTGACAAGTGTTGCCCTTCCACTGGAATGGAAGGAATATCTATTTACCCTAGATAGTAAACATTTAAATAAGGGGAGGAAAATGGTAAATAAAATCCTATTAATGTTAATGGTCATAGAAGTACCTCATGACCATGCTTTTAGTTTGTTGTGATCCATGTTATGCAAAAGAATTAACACAATAAAAAAAACATGTGGCATCTTTAATAGCCAAGAGTGGCTTAACTGAAACCTTCTTTTGAAAATCCTACTCCTACTGGGGCTGAAGTGTTCAATTGAGTATGCAAGGATCATCAAAAATCTCACACAGATTTGTTGAGTTGCGAGGATGAGAGACAGACAGTGTCAATTTTCCTCAGAACATAACAGGAACAAGAATCGACCAAAACTCAATTTTGTGCTAGTTCTAAAGACAAGAGACAGAAAATGAAAGCATATTTAGATTAAAAAAAACCTTTTCAAAGGATATATATCAATCAACATTTCATCAGTAAAATCATCATTTTCGCATTAACAGTGCACCCTCAACCCAAATAACAACAGATACAGTTGAAACAAGAAAATACAACTTTCAGAATTTTAAAACCCAAAATGGATAAATGCACCAATTCATTAACATCAACAGCCAGCCAATACCGTAAAAGATAGATATTCAACAGGCATGTCTCTTCCAAGGGGTATGATAAATACAAATCCTCAAAACAAATTAATAACAAACTTCCACCGGAAGTACAAGGAATTAAAAGAGCGATGTTCCGACACTAGACCTTATGTTATACTTAGGGATGGATCAAAAAGTAAGGGGCAACACTCTTGTTAGGCCGGACTAACGGATCATTCGATAGGCCAAAATTTCATATCAATACATTATAATGCAAAAATCAATACATTATAATAAAAAAACCAATACATCATATTATAAAACATCACAGTACAAAAACTAATACACCATAGCACGGTAAGAGATTTATGAAAAAACAATACTTTACAATACAAAAACCAATACATTATAGTATCGGATCAGATGACCTAACGGGTCATGACTCATTAATCTGGCCTAACACAAGTATTTGACAAAAGTAAAATGGAACAACAAGTAACACTTAGACAACATCTATCTTTCCCCTAAACTCTCAAGAATACATCATTTCTTGATAAAAAAAAATTTAAATGATGCTGATATCAACCAATCAGGGGAGGGCAACAAATAACGCATCATAACCGATAGCTGTTAAATAAGTAAAATTGGCCACTCAAGCATCTGAAATTAAGCACGAGGGTCGGGCGACGATCGTTTAGTACGCGTTTTCTATTTTTTTACGATTTTAAATGAAAAATGGAAAAAAACTCGAAAAAATAAAAAAATTAGTAAAAAATAGGAAAAATGAACTTTTTCGTCCTTCATGTTGGTCTACTTTGACATTTAGTCCTTTTTTTTGGCCTATTTTCAATTTCGCCCATTTTATTTTAAAAATTCTGCAATTTAATCCGATTATTGCCGGAAAATTGGATCGCACCCGAATTTGCTGTGTTGGCGCCGCTTATTTGCTGATTTGGCTTCAATTTTTAGGTTTCTTGTTCACGTGGAAATAAAAGAAATTGGATTATTTTTTATTTGCCTTGTTGGCATGAAAAGAAAAGACCCAACCCTAAAGCTTCAGCCCTTGTTCCTTTCTTATTTCTTCTCCAAAAACAAGAAATTGGCCAACCATGAGACTAAATTAAAAAACCATCTTCTTCCTATTGCCCTCTCAATCCATAAAAAAACACACAAGAGTTAAAGAAAACGGAGGAAAAAATAAAAAAGCAACAATCATCTGCAAAAAAAAACCCAAGCACGCAGTATGGGACCGCGGTAGCTCTCTCTACGACTCCTCCTGATTGAAATCATTCAAAAAGCAGCTCGACGCCCCCATATCTTCTAGAAGCCTCTCGATGCCCCATTTACTCGACCGCCGCCTCTTTCCGCCGCCGCCGCAGCTGAGCAAAAAGACCACGTCAAAGATCCCTACACAGGTTCATCCGATCTGTTTTTAAGCTCAGGAACAAAACCGATTTTGGGGAAAATCTGTAACGCCCCGATTTCACTTTAGTTTAAAAAGGATTTATATTTTTAAAATAATTAAATGGAGAAATCTTGGCGTCACAATAAATGTCCAATTTTTCATGAATTCAACATAAAAGATGCACATTTTTCAAAACGTTCAAGAATCACGCAGCGGGAATATTCATAATAAAAAATAATCAAGCTCTCAACAGTGGAAATTTGATAACGGTAATATTTTATGTCTAAATTGACTCTTATTTAAAACGTAAAACAAGTTTAAAACATAAAAATCCAATAACAAGAGTTTTCATTCCTCTCTTCGTCTCCTTTTCATTCGATATCTTCATTTGTACCTGAAAAACACGTCGTTGATTTGGGATGAGCTCAACGTACTCAATAGTTATACCGACATTTCCATGCAAAATCATACAACTCAAATATAGCACAATTAACCATAGAATTCGCAAATTTTAACGTCGAAAAACAGTTGACTGCTAGGATTCAATACGTGCATTCACTCGACTTTCCACGACATTTTACGAGGTAGGGACCACCGACTTATCTATGTTCAATTTTACATGCTTAAATCTACGTGCTATGTGTATCATGAAGTTCGATGGTTATAAAATCTAATATAGACGTAGACCTAAAGTTGTCTGTGACCGAAAGTTGTCATCGGGTTCATCCCGGCGTGCTATACCTATTGATTAAAACCAGGGGCCTTATGTGCCTATGACCTAAAGTGTCATCGAGGAAACTCGCCGCGTTTTAGCTG
>BMAC01000411.1:931578-941713 GCA_014905375.1 Phtheirospermum japonicum | reverse complement strand
ATATATAACACGTGTCTTCATTTGAGTCCCTAGATTATTTAATTCTGTTGACACCTTACTTAGGTGTCAACTTGTGATTCATTCTAATTACACGTGTCTTCTTTTGGAGACTTCAAAATCCGAGGTGTCAATTTCTAATGATTTTTGTTCAAAAATTTCCTTTTGGGGATTTTTTCACTCGGTATAAAATAATTCTCCTAAAACTTTTTTAAACACCTCGGATTCCTAGAAATTCGAGGTGTCAATTTCTAATGACTTTTGTTCAAAAATTCTCCTAAAACTTTTTAGGGTTTCCAGCCACTACTCATCCCTTTCTTCCTCTACCTTCAATATCAGATTTTTTTTTTCTTTTTTTGGCAATCATATTTTCCTTTTTATTGCAGATCTAGATTTGCAAGTCAGCTCGTATCCACACTATAATTATTCCTACGTTTTTTAAAAGTTTTAGTGCATCCGATCAATTATTTGATGGTAAGACTTTTTTTCTTTCTGTAATCTTCCATTTTTTATTATTTAAATTTGTCGTGGGTTTATTTTTTGTAATATAATTTTAGAATATTCAGAATCACATATTTGATTTTGATTTCGGGAATTTCATATAGAATCACGAAATATAAGGGCAATAAAAAAAGTTGATTGATTACATCCGAAGGCACCACAAGCATGACGTCAGAAAAAATCAGACTTCATCCTTGGTCAAACACATCAAAGCTCCTTTGCCTCTTGTGAGTTGGTTCTGTAATATAATTTCGTATATGTAATTTTTCGTTTTAGTTTTTATCAGATCTACTCAATATCGGATGAATTGGAGTTGTTTTTGTGAGTGATTGGATTTGAATTGATTTGTTTGGTCATGTTTCGTTGTTGGTGAGGAGATTTGATCAGCCGCAGAGATACAACCGGTTCGTGAGCAGGTGTATAATGAAGGGTGATATGCAGATTGGGACTGTTAGAGAGGTGAATGTGAAATCGGGGCTCCCTGAGACGGCGAGCAAAGACCGATTGGAGCTGTTGGATGATGAGGAACATATTCTTAGCATGCGGATTGTCGGAGGGGATCAACGCCTCAAGGTATTTAATTAATTAATTAATTATTAATTAATACTCTATTTTTTTAGCTCGATTTGTTCAAGTTTTCATGATTTTTTGATTAGAACTCATGTGATTGCTATTATTGTTTTGGTGTATAATCATGTTGTGCCTTTGGGATGGTTTAGCATAAGAAGCCCGTAAGAATTTGTTTAAAATCAGCTACATTTTTGTATATGAAATACAAAACTTGGAGATCTTTCGGCTTTTGTCTTGGATTTGTTGCTTTTTTTCCCCTTTCTCATTCTGCAATCTTTTTTAGCTATCACGCATGAGATTTTGGTTCAAATGATATGAGATTTTTGATAATATAGTATGATCATGGATTTGTGCAAGCTTATTAATCTTGTCTTTGGTTTGATTGATTCAATATAAAATCTATTTAAATCTTTGTTGGGGTCTGTAAAGATTTCTATTTTTTTTAGTTTTTCTTAATCTTTTTAAGAATGAATTATGAATAGCCTTTAATTCTCTTTTTTTTCTGCAGAACTACGCTTCCACACCGTTCATCCCAAGATCATCGATGGGAGGGCAGGGACAATGGTGATCGAGTCGTTTGTAGTGGATCTTCCAGAAGGTAACACCAAGGACGAAACATGTTACTTTGTCGAGGCTTTGATCAAGTGCAACCTTAAGTCGCTGGCCGATGTGTCTGAGCATCTAGCAATGCAAGATCGAACGAAGCCAATCGACAGTATCTAAAACTTCGTGTCGAATCCAACCAATTAGCTTTGCGGGGAGAAAATGAAGTCGTGATGCTCTTCTCTATAAGTGAATTGAGAGATGGGTACTCTGCCGGTCCTCCTATATCCAATCCGTTTCTTTATTTTATTTTATCATTTTTAAGGCATATATAATTATTTTTTATTTTTATTTTTATTGTGTTCATGGTCCCTGTTGTGTCTCCTTTTGATGGATATGCAACTTATTTCTGATCCACATGATTTTTAAACATTACCGGAGAATTTACAGGATAATAGTACTTTGTTTCATTTTAAAATTATTTTCAGCAGTTGGCGACTATTATTAGGTGTTGGTTTATGTTCTAATTTTTGTGAAAACCAGCTGTGTCAAATTGATATATTTTATAACTATGGCGGGATAATTAAATTTCCTTATCTGAACTCTGCTTTTTTACAGTATTGTTCTTGGTTTATTGCAAATGTAATATTTCCACTGTTTGGCAGTAGGTTCATTTATCTTAGCAGAGGTATAATATGGCAACCTTTAGATATATTTAGTTGCAGCAGGACTTAATATTCTCAGTGCTCTGATATTTCTGATAGCATTTGCCGTCTTAGGGCTTCAACCATATAAATATGCTACATAATTCATGTAATCTGTTTTCATGTATATTTGTGTTTTTTCTATGCTGTTAGTTAAATTATCACAGCAAGATCTCTTTAGCCATCTATTGTCTCTGTCGATGCCAATCAAATGTAATAGCAGCAAAACTTAGTTCTATATTATTTGCATATTTCCAGTATTTGTTTAGTGCCTGTGAATGAATGAAGGTATTGTAATAGTTATTGATTGACTTGAACAGTATTATGAAATTCCAATTTAGTTTGTAGAATTTAAAAAATAAACAAAAGAAGTTGCTGGGTTTTGTGAGGGTTGGTGCACATATATAGTGATTCAAATATTATAGTAGTAGTAGTGTTTTTCTTCTTCTTTTTTTTTAAATTGAGGTTCATGCTTTCTTAACTGTTGTCTTAACTGCTGGTGGTTGTTTTTTCTGCTATTAAATATTGCGATGGTTCTATAAGTTATTATCCATATTGCGATGATTTTTCTTTCGTCGATTTGCCCCTTCCTTAAAAAAAACTATCAATCACCGAATGAGTTATTAATTTCTCATTGCAATTTAAGATGATGAGTAAACTTTTATAGTTTTTTTGCAGTCTTGTGCAAAAAAAAGTTGATAGTAATATAAATAATGTGGAATTTCTTTAAAAAAAAACATTTAAATTATATTTAAAAAATATTTGTGACAAACACGGGCACTATACTAGATGCGAAAATTGAATTCGTCAAAATAAAAATCAAGTGATACTGGAAGAAAAAGAGAACAATAATAAAGTTGTCATGTTTTTTAAAAAAGAAGCTAACCAATTCTTAATTGCGGTCGACCCAAGCAATAAAGCTCGATTTAAGTTTTCGTTTAGTAAATACATATAAGTTGTTTGTTATGAATGTTTATTTTTTTATTTTAGGATCTAGTTGCGTTCCTTGGATAAATACTTGTGGTGTTTATAAAGCTTGATTTGAATGAAGAGCATTTAAAGGAAGCTTTTGAGATTGGTGCAGACGAAATTGGTAATAGAAGAGACACTGATTATGAGAAGAAGAAATAATGCAACAAAGATAATTTTGATCTTTTACACATCTTGTATTTATATCAAATATTTTTTGTTGTTGTATTAATAATCACTACAAAAAAATCTGGCATTACTGGCGGATTTCATGGCGGCCAAAAAGCCGTCAGGAATGCTGACGGGTATGCTGGCGGAAAAATATACTGGCGGATTTGCTGGCGGGCATGGCCGCCAGTATATAGTCCCGTCAGCATGCCCTCAGGGGTGAGGCGGGAATTTATCCCGCGTAACTATCCTGACGGGCATGACCGTCAGGATATATTTTTGATTTAAAAAAATATATATAAATATAATATGCTGACGGCCATGGCCCCCAGCATGAGTTTTTTAATTAAAAAAAATAAAAAATATACGCTGACGGCCAAGACCGTCAGCGTTTAAGTGTAATCCTGACGGGCTTGGCCGTCAGGATTGTAACCTAAAATCGGGCCTCCCACCTTCCCCGCCTCACTTTCTCTCCTTTCTCTCTCTTTTTTCTCCTCCTCTCCCCCCGCAGCACCGCCGCCCGCTCCGCCGCTCCTGCCGCCGTCACTCCATTCCGAAGCCCAGCCCGCCTGCCACCACCACCGCCTGCCTCCCACTGACGCGAACGCCGCAGCCGAGCCCAGCCCACCTCCGCGCCGCTGCCGCCCAGCCAACCTCCGCTCCACCGCCCAGCCCACCTCGCCACCGCGGCCGCCTGCCTCCACCGCCGCAGCCGAGCCCAGCCCGCCTGCCATCTCCACCGCCCGCCTGCCACCACCACCGCCCGCAGCCGGCCAGCCCAAGCTGCCGCCGTCGCCTGCCCGCCGCCGCGTCGCCCGCCCGCTGCCGCTCGAGGGTAATTTTTTTTTTCAATTTTAATTTTATATTTTTAAATTTTTTTTTTATATTTGTGTTAGTTATATTTTTTATATACTTGTTATTTATTAATTATTATATAATTATTTTTAAAGGTTAGGTTTTAGTGTTTGTTTAGGGATTAGGGTTGAAATATGGTTTAATTAGGAATTAATTATAAAATTAGGGTTTAATTTAGGTTTTATTATATAATTATTCTTCAATTAGGGTTTGATTTAGGTTTAATTTGAAATTAGGGTTTCATTTAGGGCTGTGTGGCTCTTTTTCGACAAGGTGTCTACTTTAGAATCTACCTAACTAGAAGCAATCTTGTATTAGGATTAAATAAGCTTGTGTAGATTCTGCAGTATACTTGTCTATACAGAGCGCACACAGCACCCGTACAGAGATTGTCCTCCTCAAACGCCCTCCCCATGTCGGCTCCAAACATCTATTATTCCGCAGTAGATATAGTCGATATAGACGTCTGTTTTTAGTCCCCATGCTAGCAAGGAGCCGGTTGATTTTTGGAGCAGACATGGTGAGGGTGGTCGAYGAAAGCGATGACCTGTATTCGAGTGCTGTGTGACTCTGTTTAGACAACGTGTCTACTTCAGAATCTACCTAYCTAGAAGTAYTCTTGTATTAGGGTTTATCATTAGATTATTAAGGTTTGCTTTCAAATTTAGGGTTTATTCACCCATTATATTGTGTATATATTGTTCATGCATGGGAGGCCGTGGTGATCGGCCGGGGTTTAAATTTTTTTTGTATATATGTTGTTCATGCATGGGAGGCCGTGGTGATCGGCCGAGGTTTAATTTTGTTTATATATAATATTACCATTGGTGTTGTTGGTTGTATACCGTCGGATGTTGACGTGGGTTACGGCGCCGGCCGGGAGGTTTTGTCACTCCAATAGCGGGTTTTCAAATCTTATTTTAAAAAACGTGATAGGGTGTCACGAGATTTTATTTAAGTTTTCAAAATATTTTTAGAAAAATGTGACGGTGGTAATTGTTTATTTGGAACCTTGGCGAAGTGACGCGATGRATATAAATCACTTGTTTTAGAATTAATATCATATAGAAAAATTTGAAACGAAGTTTCGAATTATTCCAATATTCTTTAGACCCGTTTGAGATTTAGTATCAAATATAGAGTTTGATACTAAATTTCGAATTGTCCCATTTTTGGACAGTTTGAGAATGTGACTTGTAGTATGGTTATCTTATGTGTATGTTTTTTTTTTAGTTTTSAAATTTRGGTTTCTYCATCTCTCWAATTGTTCTTGGGTGCACTGAAATATACGTGCACTACGAGAACTGTGGGGAGATGCTGCCGAAATTTTGAATCTAAGAAAAATGCATATTTTAAGATAATACATACTACTAAACGTCACCTTCTTGAATGGGATAGAAGCCTTACCAATTACAATTCTTCTCGTATTGCTGCCGAAATTTTGCCACCTTCTTTAATTTTGAAAATTCTTAGGATGGCTGATGATCGTAGTTGGATGTACAAACGGAATATTTTCGGATTTCTAAAACTATGTTGTATGGATAGATGCCTGGTAGAGGTCCTCATCATCGTCGGATTTCTCTCGGCTCATCGTCTTCGGGACACCATGAGGATGATGCCACCGACATGGACCTAGATGATACTGTTCCACCTACCCCGTCTGATGAGGCGGGGACGAGCACGCCTGGTACAGAGGTCAGGACTTCCGGGATCGAGGTAGTCGTGATCGGAAATAGGTAAGTAACATTTTAATCAATTTTGTTATGTGTTCAATATATAATTTAATTATTTCACATATATTGAAATAAACTTATTAATTTTTAGGTTACGGAGTCCGTCGAAGGACTTGCCGACCTATCTCAGGACTATACACGAGGCTCGTATCCACCCAGATGGGTAGAAAATACGAGCACATCCTGGACAGTTGTATGCCTATTTTTGATATGCCCGCGGTGAAAACACGGTATTCGAACTAGTATAGTAGTAGTATATATTATACTATATATATATTAGTATATTTTCATCTCTTATCAATTTATGCGCTTATAAATTACTAGTTTAACACCCGTGTGTTATACAAGATTTATTAAAAGATAAATATAAAAAATATTTATAACCATTATAGAGTTTCTAAATCTAAAAATAAGAAAAACTCAAAAAATATTGTATCCTCAGCTCATGTCTTCTACAAATGGCTAGTTTCTATTTATTAACTATTATATTTATTGTTGAATAATTCTTTATTTTAATATTTTGATTAAATTCGTTAATAATTTTATATTTATATATGTAAATAAACTCAAAACTTGCTACATGCTCAACCTGTATCTAGTTTTAATTAATTATTATTATTATTTTAATATTTAAATTAAATTCTATAATAATTCTTAGTTACACACTTAGAGAATCTCAAAAGATTTTATATTCTCAACCCGTATTATATTGTACTGGAGTTCAATTAATATTTATTAGTTATTATTACATAAATTTATATCTTCATATTTAAATTTAATTATTTAATAATATTTAGTCACACACTTAGATTATTGAAGTAACTCGTAATTTAATTATATTATATAATTTAACTTTTATTCTCAATACAATTTATTTAGATTATTAATTAATAAATAAGTTTTTTTTATAATTAACATTATCTTATAAGTAATTTTTCTTTTAATTAAGATAAGTATTTGAATTCTTTGTAATTATATATGAGTTTTTATATATTTATATTAGAAAAATAAAAAAATTGATTTAGATAAAATATTATCAAAGGAAAATACTGAATTAGGAAAATATTAAAAAAAAAAAGAGATTAAGTTAGGCAAAATATAATAAAAGAAAATATAATAAATTAGGCAGATATTATAATTCTTATAATATTAGAATTATTATATTTAGTAAGTTTACAAACCTTTCAAATTCACCAAGTAAGCATCCGAACCACCAGGAAATTATACGTCAGTCCAAAGCTTTCTAAGCAGACACGTAGGATATAAATCTTTTCATTTAGTATATATATATATATATTGAAAAGTAGTATTGTTGAAAATTTGTGTTATAATCTTTTAATAGTTAGAGCATTAAAAGATCCAAATAAAATGTAACTTGCAATCATACATGGCTCATACGGTAGTTGTTTTTTATTTTTAGTGGTGTTCAAATAATAAGAAAAGTGGGTTCATGGCTCGATATTATCGGAATTCGATTCGATTGTAAGAATCAATGTGTGTTTAGCTTGTGAAAATAAAAGGAAAATGCAAATATAATGGAAATTTAAGCAATTAAGGACAATTAAAACAGGTAAGGAAAGTAAATGACTAGCTATGAATGTACAATGCAAGTTGGTCGGATGTCTCGTGTGTATGTCCAAATTGAAAGAGCAAGCAATAATGAAAATAAGGAAGTAAAAGCAAAGTTTCACTAAGTAAGCATGAAAACCTAAGGTACAACTATGCATGCATGATCATAAAATCTAAAATAATACAAATTAGCAAAAATCAAAAGCACCAATAGAAAGAGCAAGAAAAGTTGACATGAAAGTTTAAATCTTTTCAGAAAATAACAAGAAGCGAAGAGTAAATCTAGGATTTAACATAAAACTATGCATGAAAATAGAAACCAAAATAAAGCATATGAAATACTCAAAATAAAAACAATCCGAGACTCGATCTATAATCTAGATGTGTCACTCACCTAGATTCCCATGGACAAATCACAAGATCTAACAAGAATCTAAGAGTTAAGGCAAAATTCATAAAATGAAGAACAAGCATGGAAATTTAAGAACATGCATGAAATTAAAACAAAGCTTACTTGAATTGAAAAAAGAATCCAAAAGCTTGAATGAAATTACAAAGCAAAATAAAATTCAAGGGAGTACTTGAATTCTTCTTAGGCTTACAAACCCAAAGAAAGCTTGACATTAAATCTAAAATCTAGAGAGAGAAATTTAATCCCAAACCCATGTTTGGGTTGGGAGGAGAGTGGATCTTTTACAAAATGACAGAAGTCCTCTATTTATACTAGGTTTAAATGGGTCAATTTAGGCTTTAAAGGCTTAATTTCCCAGGTTTGACCCAAGATGGGCTCCCTAGCCACTTGGCTTGCCTTTTAGCTTGATTTGGCTCAAGGAAATGGTGATTTGGGCGAGGTTGGCAGTAGTTGGCGCGGGCTGGGCAGCGCTGGTCGGCAGGGGCTTGCGGGCGCTGACCATTGGCGTTGCTTGGCGCAGGCGCTGGCTTTGCCTGGCACGGGCACTGGGCGGGAGTTGGCGCAAGAGTCAGCAGCACTGCACGGGCATAAGGCGCAGACGCGCGCGGGGTTGCGTAGGCACCGGGCGCTGGCGAGCGCTGGCGCCCAAGCGTGGGTTGGCGTGCGATGGCGTGCGCAGGCATACGGAATTGGCGTGCCTTGCCCTTGGCGTGCGTCAAGTTCCCTGGCGCGGGTTGGTGTGGCTTGGCACAACTTGGCGACCATTCCGGAATGTTTTGGCATTTTGGAGCTAGTTTTTAGCATGGATTAGCACGTCTTGGCTCGTCTTGACTTGAATTTTGGGCCTCAATATTGCTCCACACGCTGGTTTTGGAATGCTTGTATAAAAGATGAACTTCATGTTCTTTTGAAGGAATTGTAGATGATGATGGATTGTTTGGCAAAAAAATAGTATCTCCCTTTTTTAATATTCTAATCAATTGACTCGATTCGTCGCGATCACTCGGCGGCACGACGCGCGGCAGATGTGGAGATGGTGGCGATCCGGTGGTGAGGGGTTGATGTGGCTGTGGTGCTGTTTGGGTTTTAGACAGTGTCTGTTTTGGGTTTCGGCCGAGAATCATCAGTGATTTGTTTGGTAGGGTCGAATGGTTGTAATCGGCGGCGAGGAAGTTTAAAAATAAAAAGCAGTGGTCGTATAGTTCAAAAGTACTGTAACTATGTAAAAAACACCGGATTTCGGACGGCTTAAACAATAGAATCCTCGCCAATCGAAAAAAGCAGTGATGGTGTAGTAAAAAAACGCTGTAATAATATTAAAAAAAGCATTGGTGCGTTACTATAAAAGAAATGAAATATAGTAAAAATCTAAAATTCTTACTCGTATTTGAACAGTGTTTTTTAAACAGTTATGTAGCGCTAAAATTAATCACATGCGATGRTTTWAATATTTAGGTTTTTAGATTTAATTACATTTATTTATAAAACAAAATTTGTGATGKTTTTTTGTATATAATCGTAGTGCTCTTTCGAAATGTTGATATATGTCCAAAATACCCTTTTTATTAAATTAATGCAATATTTTACATAATTACTCTGCTGACATGTCATGATCTCAACCATCGAGATTATTCAATCTAATGGTCAAGATGAGTCCCTAGGTTCACATATAATGACATGGTTCCATTTGAACCCAACCCTATATATATATATATATATACCCGCACTTCCGAATAAATCGGGATAACGAGCCTCCCAAGATCCTTTCTTCTTTATCAATTCTGGTTGGCTAGTCAACGGATGGCGCCTTTGAAAGTGAACGAGTACGAATGGAAAATCAGAGGCCTGGCCCGTAAGCTGGCCCTCTTAAAAACCCATTACAACATAAGGATTTGTTACGCGCGATATGCCAACGACTTACTACTGGGAATCGTGGGTGCGCAGATAGAAACCTAGGTCAGGGTATAGTTTATTCCCGAGTAGAGAGTTCATGCTTGCTCTACTAAAATCCCAGTTTTTGCAACAGTTGCGTTCTTCTATGCAAGAAGAAGACACAAAGAAGTTTGGATCCAAAATAAAATAAAATATATATATATATATATATATATATATAT
>BMAC01000411.1:919861-931553 GCA_014905375.1 Phtheirospermum japonicum | reverse complement strand
TATATATATTATATATTCAAATGATCTTATTAATTTTATTAAATATTAATTAAGGTATCTTTCTAATTATGTTAATAAAATCCCTACATAATTAAAAAAATAACTAAATCATCATTAATATTAAATATTATTTATGAGATCAATTCAAATAAAAAGCCATTGAATCATAATAATATTTGATAGATAAAACCTTGATAGATAATAAAATAAATACTAAATTATGTTGTAATCTTTATATAATCTAATTAAAAAAGTGGTCAAATTACTTTTGAGAAAAAGTGACAAATTTAATATTATTGGACTCACAATTAAAACAAAAGCGTAAAATAAAATAACAAAAACCTCACAATAAAACACCAAAATAACATAAAAGTGATGATAGATAGATAGATAGATTTAAATGATCTTGTTATTTTTTAATATTAATTAGGGTATTTATCCTAATTTTATTAAGTAAATTCCTATATAATTAAAAATAGAAAAAATAATTCTACATGACTTTTTTTCTATCTTACATGTTTTTTTTCTAATTATTAGATAGATAGATATATTTAAATGATCTTGTTATTTTTAATATTAATTAGAGTATTTATCCTAATTCTATTACGTAAATTCCTATATAATTAAAAAAAGAAAAATAATCCTACGTGACTGTTTTTTCTCTTACATATTTTTTTTAATTATTTGCACTATCCAACATGGATTGTAGGTCAGCTATCATGTGAAGATAACTTTTTTCCTCCGCACAATGAGCAAATGATAGTATAAGTATTAAATTAAATATAAATATTACAATGGAGTTGAAACGATTAGTATGTAAAATATAAACGCATACTTAATAGAATAAACTCAAATTTGAACTTCAATCAAAATTAAATGTGACATAAGTACTTTCAAAATTACCGCGTTTAGCAAAATTTGCTTTCAAAGACGGTCTTTCCCTTTTTTTTCTTTTTATTTTGGAATTAGTTGATATTTTTCGAAATCTATTGTAATTGACGTCATAGTGTTCACTCCACTTAGTGTTGGGTTTGCACTTATATTGTTTTATGCGGTTTCAGAGATAATAACAAAATTCATTAATTTATGAGATCAATTTAAATGAAAAGGTGTTGAAATAATATTTTATAAACAACATGTTGATGACCAATAAAAAATAATATCATATTATATTGTATTGTGCATTTTTGTATAATTTAATTAAATAAATTGATCAAATTATTTTGAGAAAAAATGACAAATTTGATATTGTTGGACTCAGAATGAGAAAAATAACGAAAAAACGTAAAAAGAACTCATAATAAAAATCAAAATAACATATAAGTGATTATATAAATATAATATATATGTGTGTGTGTATAATATAATATTACTTTTTTATTATTTTTTAATGTTAATTAGAGTATCTATCCTAATTATGTTAAGAAGATTCCTACATAATTAAAAGAGAAACTAATCCTAGTTGGTTTTTTAATTAAAAAAGGAAACCAAATCATCATTAATATTAATTAATGTATCTATCATAATTATGTTAATAAAATCCCTACATAACAAAAAAATGAAAATAATTCTACGTGACATTTTTTCTCTTTCCTACTCATATTTTTCTCTCTCTCCGGACTGACAATCTAATTAAGGTATTTACTTCTCTAATTATATTAAGAAAATTACTAAGTAAAGTAATTATTAATCCTACGTGGCATTTACGTGGCATTCTACTCCTATTATTTTCTCTCTCCAGACCTCTCTTTTAATCTAATTAAGGTATTTATTTCTCTAAATATATTACGAAAATTACTAAGTAAAGTAATTATTAATCCTACGTGGCATTTACGTGGCATTCTACTCCTATTATTTTCTCTCTCCAGACCTCTCTTTTAATATATATATATATATATATAGGTGGGTTTTGGACGAAGCACAAAAATTCAACTTCTTACACAAGAGGGCATAAAAATGCAAAAACCCGACAAGTAAACTATTCAAACTTCCAAGCATATGGTGATTCCTTAACAATGTAATAAAGACACGAAAGACACAACAACGACTCAACCATATAAATGCACAATTAGTAAGCGTCACTTCGCCAAGGCTCGAGTTAAGAAAGACAAATCATGCTTTGTAAAATCCAGACCCTAATCACCTACCACCCCACACTTAAACCATGCAATGCCCTCATTGCATTTTAATGAAAAACAACTAAAAGGAGGGTGAAATAGAAGCTTCTCGAGCCGAGCAAGTTTGGGTCGAGTTCGGTGGGGTCCACTTAAACATCAAAGCAATCCAAGTGAAAACCGAGATTGACTTGTTTTCTCCCAGCTCCATGAACGCTACTAACTTATCAATTCGGCAAAGGTTGGAGTTGGTAAACAAAACACTATAAAAGAAAATCATACAAAATCAAAAATACAAGAAAATATGTACATGACTCAAAACAAGACAAAACCAAGGGCTAAAAAGAACCAAAAGACAACACATTTTTTTTATTTTTCAATTTTTCAAATGTTTTTAGATTTTTATATTATAAGAAAGAAAAGAAATAAATGAAAATAACTTGGGTTAAGAAGCGCTTGTTTTACGTCATTAGCTTGACAGGCTCCCTTCTTGCTCAAGGTGGAAAGAGAACGAGAGGAGCCACTAAAGCCCTATCATCCTTGTCGGGTGGAATTGTAGTTTTAAAGTGGCCTGACACCTCATCCAAGATCCGATAGAAGTAGTGGCCGGCTAGTGTTCCAATCGGGCAAGTAGGAGTCGTCTTGGGTAGATCTTCGGGTGGAATGGTGGTTTTGAAGTGACCCGATGACTCATCCAAAATATAAAAGGAATAATGGGCGGCTAGTTTGTCCATCATGTGGTCGATAAATGGGGGAGGGAAACGATCTTTCTTGGTGGACGCATGTAACTTCTTAAACTCGATCAACATCCTCCATCCCATTTTAGCCCTCGTGGCCATCAACTTTCCTTTTTCGTCCTCGATCATCTTCTCGCCTTCCACTATCTCCTTAAAATTTGGATTCAAATGCCTTTGGAATTCTCGAGGTGGTTTGGCATCCTCCTCCAAGACGAGTGTGTGCAAGTAAGTCCAAGGGCTAATTCCCTTAATAACTCTGGGTGTCCAACCAATCGCACCCTTAAAAACTTTAAGCACTTCAACCAACCCTTCCTCTTCACCTCGATTCGAATTTGCAAAGATTATAATCGGATTGCTCTCCTCTTCCTCCAAATAGACATGCTCGAGGTGAGATGGGAAAGGCTTAGGCTTGGGATTGTGCCTCCTCTCGGTCTCGTTGGGGATTAACTCGAATAATTCACCGATCCCCTCAAGATACTCTTAGAGCTTATCGATGGGATTGACTCCCAACCCGTCATCAATAATCTCCACCACCCCCTCCAAAAAATTTCCGTTGCCTCAATGGCACAATCACAATCTCTCTCACTCAAGTCTTGGGCGCATTGAAGCTCAAATGAATCGTCAAGGTGAACAAGGGGTTCATCATCCTCTCCACAACCTTTAGCACAAGTCCCCGAGTCAAACACATCCTCACAAAAATCCTCAGTATAGACTTCCCGGCCAACCTCCTCCTCATTGCTCTTTTCCTCCATATAAACTCGTTTGACCGACGTTTTGATCATGTCCATAAGTAGCCAATCTTCGTAAGATTGCTTTGAAGGAGAAGGTAAAGGGGATCTAGAGGTTGGTGCTTTGTATGGGTTTGAAGACTTGTGTAGTCCATCGGGAAGCTCCTTTTCCAAAGTGGGGCCCACGTGGGTGGAATCAAGAGGAGTAAAAACACTCGGAATCGAAACCACCTCCTCTTCCGACGGCGAGACAACTGTATTATCAACCACCCCACACTTATCAAGGATCACGACCGAAAGAGTATGCGAAGGTGGACTTGGCAATTGTCGCATCATGACCAAGAGATTTGGATTGGAAGGTGGGGTGGGAGCATTCACCGGTACAGTCGAACAAAACGGGACCATGTGAGGAGTAACAAGAGGATTATGAGTCGGCGCTGGAGCAAAAGATGGTATAGCACAATCAAGGCCCGCTTGATATCCATGACCCCCATACACTTCCTCCGAATGAGGCATAGGAATGTTGAACGAGGGATATGAAGGACAAGACGTGGTATCGTGACCAAACATTCCACTCGATGCACACAGGGGAGCCGGGCTCGGGCTAGATTTCTTAGCAATTTTAGCCTCCAAAGCCGCTAGTTGCTTTTCAAACTCAAGCATCCTAGAGGAAGAAACTTCACTCACTTCATTAGCACTATAAAACATAGCTTGAGAAGACTGGCTTGGGAGGAGTAAACACCCCCAAAAAGGGTTTGTTAACATCTCTCATAGTGAGGATGGGGGGGACACTTGCGACAATGGAGCTAAACAACTCATATGGATCGGGCTTTAGGGCACTATTGGTGGCACCAATCGGGGCGTGATTATAAGGAGGAGGACCTCCATACGGGCCGGGATTTGGAATTTGGCCACCCTCATACCCATTCGGACTCACAAAGCCACCATTAGACAAATTCGTGAATTGATTGGGAGCATCATAACCACCAAATGGACCGGATGTCAGATTATGCATATTCAGAAAGTGATTGGGAGCACCATATCCTCCATACGGACCATTCGTACCCTTGTAGCCATTATACCCAACATGGTTTGCACCATGCCCTCCCATGTTGGGTTATCCATGGCCGATTCCACCATTGGCAACATGGTTTGCACCATGCCCTCCCATGTTGCCAAAACCATTGTACATCATCCCATTCCCAACATGGTTTGCACCATGCCCTCCCATGTTGGGAAGGTAACCTCCATTGCTATAAAGACCTTGCCTACTTAACAAAACGTCAAATACAAAAGAAAGCTAGAAACACAAAGAAACTACAAGCAAATCGAAAACCTTAACCAAGCCGAGTCGCAACGGCATCATTTTGTTTTGCATTTTTTGTGGTGTTCAAATAATAAGAAAAGTGGGTTCATGGATTGATATCATCGGAATTCAATTCGATTGTAAGAATCAATGTATTTTTAGCTTGTGAAAATAAAAGGAGAATTCAAATACAATGGAAATTTAAGAAATTAAGGACAATTAAAACAAGTAAGGAAAGTAAATGACTAGTGATCGATGAATCCTCGACGCGCTATTTCAGAATCCGTCTCCGCAAGAGTACGGAGCCGGTTGTAGGGCGGCGAGTTCTTCCCGAGTCGTGTCTCTCGAGGATGGATGCTATCGGCTTATCGGTTTCTTATTTGCTCTTATTGTCGATTGAAATTAAACTAATATAAACTAGGAAAGCAGTAGTCATTGATTTGGTTTGAGTTTTTATAACTAAACTTTAAATTGAAATAGAAGTTTTAAAAGCATTAAAATATGAAAAGGAAATTAAAGCTTATTTAAAAATGATTAACCTAAACTAGTTAACTAAGAAAGCTTGTAATTTAAATTAAGAAAAATGGAGGGAAAATTAATGTCTTGTTTATTTGAAAAAGTCAACAATATTAATTTAGCAACAATTCAAGGTTTAAAAAGGAAGATCTTATAAAACTTCTAAAAATTTGGGAAATTGATCTAACAACTAAACAACTTAAAAGCATAAGTTCAAAAGCTAGAAATCTATAAAATGAAAATGGGAGTTTTGATAATCAAAATAGCAACTAAGCTATGATCCAAGCATCAACACAAGAGTAGAAGAAATAACATGAAAATAAAACTATATTATAGAAAGATATTACCAAATGTATGATCCATCAAAAGCTTCAAATGGAAATGGGAACTTGAAGGATTCTTCACAAAAGAAAATGCCAAACCAAAGCTTGAACAACTAGTTAATAAAGATCTAACACTTAACTAAACTAGAGCTAATTAACTAACTAATTACTAGAATTTAAATTGATGAAAAGGAAAATACTTTTTTGCTGGGTTGAAGGAGCTTCCTGGGGTAGAAAGACCCTTGCTGCAAGTTGGTTTTGTTGGAAAAGACGTCTGGTGCTTTAATCCTTCACAAAAGGGGCAAAATCGTCCAAAAGCAGTAAAAATCTGCTTTTCAGTCGATCGACTGAAAAGGAGTCGATCGACTGCGCTGTTAAAACGGCCAGAAGCCCTGGAATCCAGTCGATCTTGGGGGCTCCAGTCGATCGACTGCGTCGTCCAAAACGTCAAAAGTCCCTGGAATCCAGTCGATTTTGGAGTTCCAGTCGATCAACTAGAAGGGCAGTCGATCGACTGAACTTCCAGTCGGTCGACTGGATTGCTTCACCCGGCTCGGTTCCTCCATTCTCTTCACGTCCGCCGGTTTATCGAACCTCGTCCATTGCGCTTCCTTGCTTGTCCGTCCATTCTCGAGTCGAGTGAAAATGATCCAAAACGAGCGTGGGCCCCGCTTGGATGTCCTACAGCCAAGAGAAAAATGAAAGAGTGAAAAACTACGAAAACTAATAAAAAAATGTACAAAAACTAAGAAAACCTAGAAATAACAAAAAAGGCCAACTCGACGCCTAAAACACCTAAAAGCAAGTGAAACACACGCAACGTGATACAAAAACGGTAACAAAAATATGCAAATCAACTAGTTATGAATGTAAAATGCAAGTTGGTCGGATGCCCCGTGCGTATGCCCAAATTGAAAGTGCAAGCAATAATGAAAATAAGCAAGTAAAAGCAAAGTTACACTAAGTACAAGCAGGAAAACCTAAGGTACAACTATGCATGCATGATCATAAAATCTAAAATAATGCAAATTAGAAAAAAATCGAAAGCACCAATAGAAAGAGCAAGAAAAGTTGACGTGAAAGTTTAAATCTTTTCGGAAATAACAAGAAACGAAGAGTAGATCTAGGATTTAACATAAAACTATTCATGAAAATAGAAGCCAAAATAAATCATATGAAATACTCAAAATAAAAACGATCCGAGACTCGATCTATGATCTAGATGTGTCACTCACCTAGATTCCATGGACAAATCACAAGATCTAACAAGAAATCTAAGAGCTAAGGAAAAATTCATAAAATGAAGAACAATCATGAAAATTTAAGAACAAGCATGAAATTAAAAGAAAGCTTACTTGAATTGAAAAGAGAATCCAAAAGATTGAATGAAATTACAAAGCAAATTAAAGTCAAGGGAGTACTTGGATTCTTCTTAGGCTTACAAACCCAAGGAAACCTTGAAATTAAATCTAAAATCTAGAGAGAGAAGTTTAATCCCAAACCCATGCTTGGGTTGGGAGGAGAGTGGATTTTTTACAAAAAGAGAAGTCCCCTATTTATACTAGGTTTAATTGGGTTTAAATGGGTCAATTTGGGCTTTAAAGGCTTAATTTTCTGAGTTTGACCAAGTTTGACCCAAAATTGGCTCCCTAGCCACTTGACTAACCTTTTAGCTTGATTTGGCTCAAGGAAATGGTGATTTGGGCTTGACTGGCCGAGGTTAGCATGAGTTGGCGCGGGCTGGGCGACGCTAGTCGGTAACTCTCAGCAGGGGCTTGCGGGTGCTGACCATTGGCGTTGCTTGGCGCAGGCGCTGGCGTTTCCTGGCACGGGCGCAGGGCGGGACTTGGCGCAGGCATCGGCAGCACTGCATGGGCGTTGGGCGCAGGCGTGCCTGGCATGGGTTGACGTGCGATGGCGCACACGGGCGTGCGCCGGGCTGCGCGGGCATGCGGAATTGGCGTGCCTTGGCTTGCCCTTGGCGTGCGTCAAGGTCCCCGGCGCGGGTTGGTGTGGCTTGGCACGGCTTGGCGACCATTCCAGACTGTTTTGACATTTTGGAGCTAGTTTTTTGCATGGATTGGCACGTCTTGGATCATCTTGGCTTGAATCTTGGGCCTCCATGCCTTCACCTATAAAATAGAAAATCTAAATATAAAAACCCAAGAACTACACCAATCCTCAAATTAATTGAACCCATTTAACCTAATTAAGTGTAAAATCAAGAAGAAATACGAAAATTAGTAAAATGAGAAAACAAATGAATAATCTAACGAAACTCGACTCGAAACCACTATAAACGACACTAAAACCTAATTAGAAATCAGTGAAAAACACCACAATTACATGCAAAATAGTTATTTTAGTCCATCTGATTTCACCCCACTTCCTAAAAGCCCTTCATTTGCCCTTTGTGTTTGTTATAATTTGAATTAATGAAAGATGAATGAAATAATCTATACATCTATGGGTGGAAATCTAATCTAGCTATATCTTAGCCCACACAGTTAGCATATATGTTTGGTGTATTGTACAACACTTGCTACTCTTCATTTGTCCTTATTTTAGTTGGCTTTTTAAGACTACTGAAAAGTAGAAAAATTTTCCAAGATGTAATTATTATCAAAATAAGAAAATATAAATTTTCAAATGTGGTAAATGAAACCTCATATTCTTGTTTCATTTAGTATTTAAATATATGTATCATGTGAGATATATATCAAAAAATGAAATTTATTGTATAAAGGGGATTAAACTTGACAATTTATTACATGCACTTGGGAGCACTTTGCTAGGTGCAACCTGTAAGAATTTGTTATCATTTAATTATACATGATGATATATGACAGTTATATATGATGATATATAGTACTTGGACGCAAACGACTTCGCAAAACCTTAAAATCAGCGTAAATTCAAAAAAATTTCATGCAAAAAGCCAGTGAGTAGCCTGAGTGATTATTATCTTTGCATGTGCTTGAATGAGTTCTGTTTTGATATCTCTTTGAAACTGCTGTGTGTAGTGACTTTGAACATGACGTTAAGGCACAGAAAAAACCCTATTCCGGCCATATCCATATATATTAGCCACTATAAATTCCGAATGAGTCAATCATAGCCAAATAATCCATTTCCATTAGCCATTAGTGATTTTGAGTCGACTCCTACAATCATTAAAAGCGTGGGGTAGGAGGAGTTCGTTATTTTTATTGGTTAGTTGAATTTTGGAAATTTACCAAGGGATTTATGATTTTGTAATAGTATTGGGGACTACCATCCTTAAAAAAATAATAATAATAGTAAAAAAAAATAAGAAAAAAGATCCCATAAGAATAGAAAAGGGATAAAAGTAAAAAAGAAGAAAAAAAAAAGGATGGTGAGTCTAGTTGGATCGTGTTGAGTCAATGCCTACGCTAATAAAGGCTTGTGATTATTGTTTATTTTATTTAATGAAGTCTAATGTTTAAAAGGCATGAGTTGTGTAGAAGCATATTATAAGCTTCAATTGTATTTAAGTGGTTTGCGCTGCAAGTCGTTTTTAGAGTTACGAGTTGAGAAATAGCCTATGATTAAAGGCTACGTTATGAATGTTTAGTGAGGTTTTTCTTGAATGAGGTGAAGCAATTAGCTTCATGATTGGAATAGTTTGGTTAGTTATTGATCACGTTAGATCGTGAGTTAGCCACACGACTTATATATACCATACTCGTCCAAAGAGCCTTACATTACAACCCGTAAAGACCTTTACCGATTCTTTGTTGATGGCACACTTAATTTGCGATTAAAAAGAGATTGATTTCCGGTTCTTGTTTATTGTGCTTGCATTTGTATGACTTGAGTGTATACACGTCCTATGCAGCAATGCTTGAGTGCTTTGAGCGAACACCGAAATATATTTCCCTTAATGAGGATGCATGAATTTGATTTATGAGCGACAATGTAATAAGGGTGGAGTGTTTGAAGTTGCGTTGCATGTATCTATATTTTCAAACTTATCTATGTAGCACGACATGACTCATTGCTTGAATTTATTTTCAGTTTGGTTATTCTTTGAATCTATCGTTTATTCGAGGACGAACAAACCAATAAAGCGTGGGGTAGTTGATTAGCACTAATTTGTCTTGGTTTTAGTAGGTATTTTAGTTTATTTTTCTTATTATTTTTGGTATAAGTTGGATAGTATAAGCTTAATTTCGTATATTTGTACTTCCAGCTTGTTTTATCGCTTTTTGATCTAGATTGATGCAATTAGGTGATATTTTGATGTTTTTCACCTTATAGCTAAGTAGCTGATTAGAGTAGATTTGTCCTTATTTTTATTAGCTTTTTAGTTCGTTTTTCTATTTGTTTTTGGTATAAGTTGGACGATTTAAGCATAATTCCGTATTTTTATAGTTCTAACTTATTTTACCATATTTTAATCGTAATTGATGCAAATAGGTGATATTTCATTGTTTTCACCTTACAGCTAAGTAACCGGAATAGTTCAGCGCGTAATAGACGAAGTTCGATATTCAAGAATAGGAGAACAAGCTTTCCGGCGAAACGAGTAGCAAAAGATAGAGAGAGACGGAGGCAGACGCGCAGTCGCGTCGACTGACGTGACCGTCGACGCTCCGTCGACGCGAGCCATGACCCGCGTCAGTCGACGCAACTTGCTGAAACGTCGATATCGACGCACCCGCCCAGCCGACGCGCACGCCCTGGCAGCACCGATGCCGAGCACCAGCATGCGTCAGTCGACGCACCATCGACACGACGGCCCAGAATTTGGATTTTAGGGTTTCTTGTGCGCTAAGACTTGCAATATCTATATAAACCCTCCATATTTCGGGTTTTGAAGAGAACACACGACCCCCTAGGGTATTTTAGCTTACAATAACAATAATCCCACATCTCATAACGAGATTTGAAGACGGAGATCAAGGATCGAAGAACAACGCGTCCAAAACATCGAATTCACGTTCGGGATTCAATCTTCGCCCAAGATCGACGTGCTACTCCGGAATAGCTGGAGCTTCTCATTGCTTTTAGTAGTTCCAATAAGTTTTCTAAGCTCTTAGTTAATTTAGTAGTTAATTTCTAATTTAATTCTTAGTTAATTCTAGTTTAATTAGTTTAATCGTTTTATGCTTGGATATTGGATATTGGTTAATTTAGTTTACTTATGCGATTGATTTATGCTTAATTATTCGTTCTTAGACTAGTATGATGCGATTGTTTGATGGTAGTTATTATATTTATGCTTTAGATTCGTTGCTTTAAATTCTTAGTTCTTAAGTTCAAGTAGTTTAATTATTACTCGTAGTTGATAATTTAGTTAGAGTAATTAGTTTAAATAGCTTTTAGTTTAATTATTGCTTTAGTTCATAATGATCAATTCAATATCTTTTAAAACCCCAATTGTACATGTATTTTACTTTAGTTCGTATATTGAGAAAAACATCCGAAGGACCGAACAGTTGTTTCCTCGAGAGATACGACTCGAGTCAAACTCATCACCCTACAGTTACCTCGTACTCTTGCGAGCAAACTAACGTGTGCTTTTAAATTAATTTATTAAAAAGGGGTGCACAAAGTTTTGGATCAAAAATTTGGCGCCGTTGCCGGGGAAGCAACGAGTAGGAATTTAAGATGTTTTTCATTTTATTTTCTTTTTGATTTATTAGTTTCTTTATTATTATTTTTATTTTCGCACTTGGTTTTTGCCATTTGGTACGTTGACGTGTTGTTGAGTTTATGCAAGGAAGGCGATCACTTCAACGCGACCTTGTACCATTCATTGACAACATCCACCGTTCAAATCCACCGAGACCAAGACCCGATTTTATTCCCGAGGACGATTCCTCAACAGCAAACTGATTTCGCTTGTGATCAAGTTTCCGACATTATGTTAGAAGCAAATCCGATTCGAAACGGCGATTCACCACCGAGATCACCACCACGCCCCATTATTGCGAGACAAGAT
>BMAC01000411.1:899212-914015 GCA_014905375.1 Phtheirospermum japonicum | reverse complement strand
TAATTTTAATTTGATTCTTAGTTAATTCTAGTTTAATTAGTTTAATCATTTTATGCTTGGATATTGGATATTGGTTAATTTAGTTTACTTATGCGATTGATTTATGCTTAATTATTCGTTCTTAGATTCGTATGATGCGATTGTTTGATGGTAGTTATTATATTTATGCTTTAGATTCGTTGCTTTAAATTCTTAGTTCTTAAGTTCAAGTAGTTTAATTATTACTCGTAGTTGATAATTTAGTTAGAGTAATTAGTTTAAATAGCTTTAATTTAATTATTGCTTTAGTTCATAATGATCAATTCAAAATCTTTTAAAACCCCAATTGTATATGTATTTTACTTTAGTTCATATATTGAGAAAAACARCCGAAGGACCGAACAGTTGTTTCCTCGAGAGATACGACTCGAGTCAAACTCATCACCCTACAGTTACCTCGTACTCTTGCGAGCAAACTAACGTGCTTTTAAACTAATTTATTAAAACGGGGTGCACAAAAGTTTGAGTCAGTAGCCGGAAGATTTCAGCACGCAAAGGATGAAGTATGATGATTGAGAGACAAAGATCGAGATTTCCGGTGAAAGAGTAGCAAGAATTTGATGCTACCGATTAACTATAACAGTTATTCCATCTGGAACCGTTATAGTAGAGCTGCCGACGCTGCCTTACGAGCATGCCCAACCTGCCGACATTGGCTGCCGAGAGCTGTCCATGTCGACCGACGCTTTCCGGCACCTATCGACGCACATGGCCGACGCAACTCTCTGTGACCGTTGACCCATGGAGCGTCGGCCGACGCCAACTAGCCAGACCATCGATGTTGTCGAGCGCTGCGCACCACCCCTGCCGAGTGCTGCGCGCCGCACCTGCCGAGCCATGACTAGCGTCGCCCGCACACGTCGCCCGATGCACACGTCAACGCCAACGTGCTGAAAACGCATTTTTAGGGTTTCTTGTGCGCCAAGTCATGAAACAACTATATAAGCCCTTCATATTTCGGATTAAACACACACCCACGACTAAAAACACTTACCTAGGGTTGAGAAACCTATTTTCAACACCCTACAACATATTTTGAAGATCTACGTCGAAGATTCAAGATCCAAAGCACCAAGACGAAGACGTTCATTCAAGCTCCAATTTCTCGACCAAGATCAACCATCCAAAGTCCAACTTCCCAGCAATCTTTCAGCACCTTTAGTTACTTAATAAGTTCTCTAAACTTTAGTTATTCTTGGTTTAATTCTAGATAATTTAGGTTTAATTATTTCATTTGAGTTTTTAGTTTCGTTTATTTATTTCGAATCGTTTGAATTGTTGAGTCGCTGAGCTTTTGAACCTTATGATCGAAGATTTCTTAGCACTCTAAGAAATCGTCTCCGCAATAGTACGGAGTCGAATGTAGAGCGGTAAGCTTTCTCGAGTCGTGTCTCTCGAGGATGAAAATGAGGGTTTAGGGTGTTCAGTTCGTCTCCACGATTAATCGGTTTTTGTCGAGCACTTAATTCATGATTCGGGATTGTCAATCCCGATTCTCGACAAGCTCCGATTAATAGTTCTAAACGAATCTAAACCCTAAACCCGTAATTACTAAACTAATTGCATCAAATAAAGCTTACAATTAAAATAGAATTCATGGAGGAAGAATCAAAGCATTTGAAATTGAAATTGATTAAATGCATTAAACTGAAAAGAAAGTCAAATCACCAAAGAGGAAAGTTTCATACATCTTTCAAGAACCCAAGAGTTTTTTTAGACTAAAGAGGTAAAAAGTTTCAAACCAACATCCATGGAGTTTTGAAAGAAAACGAAGGCAAGAGGAATTGAATTGCAAGAACAACAAGACAAACTAAATCCAACAACATACCCTAAGCAAATTCAACTAACAAACACAACACAACAACATGAACAATAAATCAATAACAAAGCATAAAAGTGAAGGGGAAGAAAACTACCAATTTCATTGAACACCAAAAGCTTCAAATCCAAACTACAACCTTCAAAACCAACCAAATCTTCAATACAACAAAGATCAACAAGTGAAGGAGATTGTCACCCTCTCCAACACTTGCTAACCTAAACTAACCTAACTAAACTAACTACTAAGCTAACTGAACTACATAAGCTAAGAATTAAGCTAGGGTTTTAAATTGCAAGAAAATGTAGAGGCTTAGAGGAGATGGAACTAGTCCAAAACCACCAAGGAAAGTTGTTGTTTTTTTGTGAATAATGGTTGTGAATCATATATGGGTAGATAAGGGGCAAAATGGCCTTTTTTTTCGTCAAAATCACACATCCTCATCATTTCAGTCGATCGACTGGAAGTGCAGTCGATCGACTGACTTGTTCAAACGCCCCAAACTTTCTGCCGAGCAGTCGATCGACTGACAAAAATACGGAATCAACCATCAATGTCTTCATATGAAATATATCCCTTTCTCTTGGATTTCATTTGGCATTTTATTTGTTCCATTTGGAATTTTCCTACGAGAGTTATGGGCTCCGCACCAAAACCTGCCACAAGCGAGGCCACGTCGAACTGTCTCCACTTAAAACTACTTTTTACCATTCTTAAATTCAAAATTTGGGATTGTTGTAAACACAAGAGTTTTAGACATTTCTCTCAGATTTCCAATGATATAAGGTGAAGGCAAATGGCACAAGTGGTTTTGGAGTTATGCTTGCATTACGACAACTGATACATCTACCGAGCGAATGCATGAGGTGACAATGAAAATGGCCACATTTCTCGTCATTTCCGGCCGATCCTCGCACCAAAGACATGTCGTGGATTGGAAATGAGTGTATCGGGTTTGAATCATCTTCCGACCTCGTCGTGGGCCCACTTTGACCAAAGTTGACCTTCAAAACAAAAACTAATAAAAAAACTAAGAAAATATAAGAAAAACTACTAAAAACAAAGAAAACACTACAAAACCTAAAACTAAAAAAATAGGCGAAAAGGACTCCTAATACCCATAAATGCAAGCAAAACACATGCAAACACAACACAAAAAGGTAACAAAAATGCGTACAAAAAAGTACAAATCACCTTAGATTTCGTTTTTAATAATTAATTAGTTGCTGCGTCTTACTTTCGTTCATGCTTGGTGATGAGATTGTTCATGCTTAGTTTATTTATTGCTTATGCTTGGTTAATTAGTTTATGATATGCAATTGCTTGGGAATTTTAGAATTAATTTTGTTCTTGAGATTCATATGCTTGATAGTCGTAGTAGTAGTCCAACCCATGCTAGTTAATTATAGTTGGTTAATTAGTTTAGTTTAATTAGTTTAAGTTAATTAGTCATTACTTTTAGTCTCGTAGTTATAATTTTAAAACCCAAATTTATACAAGTTCTCATGTTAAACATTGTGATTAAACAAAATATTAGAAATTACGAACATCAGTCCTTGAGAGACGACTCGAGTTAAACTTGTCAACCTACACGTGATCCCGTTATTTTGCGGGCGAGCTATTAAATATCTGACAATTATTTACAAAGTAGGCACACACAAAAGCTCAAATCAGAAAGCCGTCGGTAAAAGTAAATTATTATTATTTTTAGATGAGGGGTAGAGGTCGTGGGTGTTCTTCTCTAGGTCCATCTTCGAGCCGTCCTTCTCTTGGTTCATCATCATTGTCTCATCGTTAGATAGACGATGAATATGATGATATGATGGACTTATCGGGAGCGACCCTGCTGACGGTTCCAGCCACCCCGGCGTCCAAGGCCAGTACATCGAGAGGACTCATGCCACCACGTCCTGAAAAGATCGAGATCTTTTCCGTCTCCCCGAGGTAAGTAACTTTACTTTAGTTTTTGTAAGTAATAAAATCTTTACTTCCATATATTGCCCTAATAAACTCTATAGTTTACCATGTTAAGCAGTGACTCGTCGCAGTTACCGACTATCCTTCGGGAGATCCACGAGGCTCGTATACACCCCGATGGGTGGAAGTACGGGCGTATTCCTCATTCTCATCGCCTGTTGTGATGGTCTGAGTGTTTGGTAATTAAACTAATATTGTTTTTAAAAATTATTATATATGATGATTTTTATTAATCAATTTGTGCTTCTCTTGTTTTGTTTTGTTGTATTTTGCAGAAGCGCTATCATTGGGATCCGAGCGTATATTTCGAGGCTGTCGTACAAAAGAATTTCTACAGTTCTATGGCCGACTCGTATCGCAACTATCTCAACGAATGGAAGAAGGCATGTACAAGGGAGAGGAAGGTGGCCACGTGCGTCGGCGAGCAAATTTGGAGGAGATGGCTGGTGGAGTTCGAGAAGCCAGAGAACAAGAAGAAGTCGAATCAGGTGAGCAGAAACAGGCTGAGCGAGTCCAACGGACCTTGCACTAGAATTGCCAAGCACAGAGGAGGGTCTCGCACTGCGATTGGTCATGCACGTCGTCTATAAGTCATTTTAAAATATGTTTGTAAATTTAAATCGTAAATAATTAATTATTTCATAATTGAAAAAATAATAATATTCTATATAGCGTGAGGATTTGGGTAGGGAACCCAATGCATTCGAGCTTTTCTTGACCATGCACCAGAAACCCGATGGCTCTTTCATTGATACTCAATCGCAGCAAATTTTTGTAAGTATTTTTTTAGATGTAATTAATATAAATATATATCTTTCATTTTTAACCCTCATAACGATAAACAATACATCAATCAAAATATTGAAGGAGGAGTATCAGAAACCTGGAGGAGGCTCGTGCTTCATCACCAGATCCTGGCTCCGTCGACGAGAACACGATTTATCTACAAATCGTCGGGGTGAAGAAGGGTCGGCAGTTTGGCACGAAGCTCCTCTATTCCTGATAGTCGTGTCTCGGAGCTTCAGACGCAGATGGAGCTTTTGAAGAGCCAGCTCGAGGTGAGCAAGCATGCACATCGGGATCAACTCCAGGCCATGCGTGATGAGCATACACGCCATATGCTACAGAACGAGGGGGCTCTCCGTGCCCAGGTGATAAGAGAAGTCGCCGCAGCGATGGCAGGGCAACGTCGACGACGATCTTCTAATGCTCCTGCTGGTCTAGTTCCTGTTCCTGCTCCTACTCCTGATCCTCCTGCTGATGATGATGCGGCGATTTGGTTTATTTACGAACGAATATTACTTATATTTGGTAGTTTATTTATATTTTATAAATTATACGATAAAATTATTAATTAATTTTATGTTTTGATTTTTAATTTTATATTTTTTTAGGAAAATGCAAATTAGTTTTCTTATTGAATTATTGATATATGAGATAAAAATAGGTAAGAATCTCAATTAAAATAATAAAATAAAATTTGAGAATGCTGACGGGCAGAAATCGTCAGCATATGCTGACGGCAGATACTCGTAAGTAAAATTTGAACTTCCTGACGGGTATAACCCTCCAGCATATGTTGACGGCATACACCACCGTCAGTATTTACTGATGGGTCTCGGGTTATGGCGAGGTGTTTCGCTGACGGGTAAAATCCGTCAACAAGTCGTCAGAAAATGCTAACGGGTTCATTAATGTCGTCCGCAAATTATTTACTGATGCTAAAAATACTGACGGACCTAACCCGTCAACATTCTTTGCTGACGGGTTAGGCCCGTCAGCATTTAACTGTTTTTTTGTAGTGTATGTAACAAAGATTTAGAGTTTACATTTTCATTTTAGGGTTTAGTTTTCCATTTCTAGGGTTTAATCTTTCATTTTAAGGTTTAGTTTTTCATTTGTTTTATTTAATTTTTCATTTTAGGGTCTAGGCAAAATCTTTCATTCTATCGTTACATGTGAAGATATGTGTCAGTTATATCTGATGATATACGATAAAAAATTTAGGATTTAGAGTTTAATATTCAATTTTGGGGTTTATTTTTTCATATTAGGGTTTAGTTTTCCATTTTTAGGGTTTAGTTTTTCGTTTTACGTTTATTTTTTACATTTTTTGTTTTTAGATTTTAGATTTGGATTTCAATTATTTGTGATGATATGTATCAATTATATGTAATGATATTTACCAGTTATTTATAATAAATATCAATTATATGCGATGATAATTTAAATTATAGTATGTATACACTCATTTACACAGTATAATGACTCACCAAACCTAAGTCAATGATTGAACTAATTAAATTTTAATTAGGATCGAACGAACCAATGGTCCATATAAGTATAATTAAGTAGAGATCCTTTATGTTGTTTCTCACTAATTTAGTAAATCCCACAATTAATATAGTACCATAATTGACTTGACTGTATCATGATTTGGACTAACTCAAGGCTTTGTACGTTATTGTATTCCGATAGCTAAAATAAAATCATTTCTTAATTTGTAAGGACTCCTAGGTATCCTAATTTGAAAGATATTTTTAACTTATGGATTCAATAGATTTGTAATGAATTATATGGATTCTTCAGAATTTAGTTGAATTTTGTGGAATGATACCTTATGGAATTTTATGAATTTTAATAGATTTAATGAAATTTATTAAGTTATATCAAAAATATAATTAATGAAAATTTGATGAAACTAATAATTTAATGATCATAAAAAAAGAAGAAGAAGAATGGTAAATATTCAAATAAGTTTTCTTAAAAAAATATCATTCCATAACTTTACCAAAAAGAAATAAAGAAAAAAAACATAATTTATTTTATAAAAATACAAATAAGTATTCTGCCAATAACACCGTCAAAATTTTAATTAATTCTAATTCATATTTTTAACATAATTGTATGCATCTATTAAGTTTATATTTGGGAAGCAGAAGTTAGCTTATAACTTATCTAGAGAGCTTATAAGCTTCATGTATTCAAATGAGACTTGTTTGGTTGAATGAATTTATTTAAAAAGTTTGAGTTTATCTTAGATACTACTATTACCAGCATTTGAAATAACTTTATGTAATGTTTTGATTTTATTCATCTTTTAACCATATTTTTTTTGAAAAATACACTATTATTTATGTATTAATATAAATTTTCCTTTCACCAATTATTACTTTATTATTATTATTATTATTATTATTATTATTATTATTATTATTTTAGTTTGACTCTAATAGCCTATGATAGAAAGGGAAAAAAATCTCTCCAACCCATTAAATAAAGTATTGGGCAATTATAAAAAACTAACTTTAAATATTTTCAACGAGATCAGTAATAAAAATAACAATAATTTAATTAATAATATTATAATTATATAAAAATAATAATATAAATATTATTTTAAACATGTACTTTTGTATTTTTGAGCTACTTATCAATTAAATTTGTCAAACGCTTTTATTTATCAATTAACTTTTCAACTATCAGTTATCAACTATCAGCTTTCAACTTACTTATTAGTCATTAGCTAGTTTTTCAGCTATCAACTTTATTCGTCAAACATACCTTAACTCCTTTTATTGAAATTGATCAACTTTCAAAATAATTATCTTTCCTAAATTGTCATCATTAAGATCATAATATTAATATTACTAATATTATTACTAATATTAAAAATCATCATCATCATCATCATCATCATCATCATTATTATCATTATTATTATAACAACAACTTATAATTCCATCTAATTTCCTAAAACCCCCTCATCATTATTATAACTTATAATTCCATCTAATTTCACCCCACTTCCTAAAACCCCTTCATCCGCCCTTTGTGTTTGCTATAATTTGAATTCATGAAAGATGGATGAAAACAATCCATACAACTTTCATGGGTGGTAATCTAATCTATCTATATCTTAGCCCACACAGTTAGCATATATGTTTGGTGTTTAGTGCAATACGTGCTATTCTTCATTTGTCCTTATTTTAGTTGGCATTTTAAGATCAACTAATGAAATAGAAAACTATTTGTAAGATGTAATTATTATCAAAATAAGAAAATAATAAAATGAAACCTCATATTCTTGTTGCATTTAGTATTTATTTAAATATATGTAATCATGTGAGATTTATATCTATAATAATAACAAAATGATATTATTGTACAAGGGGATCAAACCTAGTCAATGGTTGAACTAATTTAATCTCAATTAGGTCGAACCTGACCTGCGATCAACGAAATTGATAAAACCCTTTATTAATTTTTCCTACTAAATTAATAAAATATCTCGCACGAGTCAAAACGTTTTATCATGTAAATCCAACAATTAAGATATTACCATAATTGACTTGACTAGTGTATCATTGAATTTGGACCAAGTCAAGGCTTGTACGTTATTGTATTACGAATTTACGATGATTAAAATAAAATCATTTCTTGTTTTACAAGGACTCATAATTTAGTACTATATATATTCATTCTCTCGGTTTGGAAATCCCCTAAAAGTTAGATGTTACGTTCTTTAGGGTTACACTACCAAGTGTCAATAAAGTATTAAATTACATAGAGTTAGTCAACGTAATAATTAAGTAATGAGACCTACAAAATGAAAAAAATGTAATATTTTAATTTTTAAGGTAATATAATCATGTATAGAATTGTTTCTCAGCAACTCCAATGGCAGGTCAAAAATTAATTTTTGCCAAACTAAAAAAATTAAAAATTTGATGCCTTCGTTCCATTCTATTGTTGTAATAAGTCATTTCATGCATATAAGATGTAGATATTAAATGATTATAATATTTTATTATTTAAAAAAATAAAAAATCTGAATATTCAATTCATTTTGAAAATGTAAAAATAAAATTAATTATTTTTATTAATGCAAAAGAGACATACATTATGTGGAAAAGAAATCTAAAATGCAATGTTACAAACGAATGAATTAGTCCTTATGCAAATATAATGAGTTTTGGTATGGTCTAATATTAAGTTTCAACTCAACAAATTTAAATTTAGTCATACCCCATAGTTAATTCTTACTAGTATTTAAATTTATTATCCTTTCCTATTAGGGGTGGGGGCACTTTCGCCCTTTTCCAATGTTACTGGAGATTCCGATCTTTTCCTCATGGGCCCACCAATAGAACTAACCAGCCGCATCGTTGGGATCGAATATCAGCCGTTCGATCACTAACTGCCAACACTCAAAATACAGTGCACACAAATCTCGCACTCTCGCATGTTATTGATTCTCGCAATCAAAATCATTTATTCACAAAATCCCATCTTTGATACACATACTAAATGTTAAAAAGCTCAATTTCTAATTTTAGATCAGTTTCCAAAATCATTATAAAATAATAATAATAATAAATAGGTCAAAAATTTTCCAGTTACCAGCTGGAACCAGCAGTCATCATAGAATCTAAGGGCATTATTTACCTTTGATTTATTTTTCTCATATTGTAGAAATTCAAATCAATAAATTACTCATTTTCTCGTGTCAAATCCCGCAGTCTAATCTCATTTCTCTCTCTCACTTTGCTATTTTCCTTCTTCGTCGTCTCAACTGGTAATCTCCGGTTTAGTTTCTGTGAAGTATTTTATAGTTTTTCTTCTGTATTTTAATGGTATAATCTGGTGCGAAATTAAAAATTGCTGCAACATGTACGTATAATTATACGTGCGTTCACATTAGAAGTGTGAGTATTATTTGAAATATATATAGAGAGAGTATCAATTTTATTTTATTGTTGGTATTTACAGGTTACAATAGAAAAGGATGGGGATAGAGAGTGAAGACAACGTCGGAGGAGGAGGAGGATCGTCGGTGCTGACGAGGCGGAGGGGGTGCTCGTGCACAAAAGACGATTTTCTCCCTGAGGAGTCGTTCAAGAGCTGGGCCAATTACGTCTCTGCACTGAAACAGACTCCGGCCCGTTTGGCGGACCGGGTCCTGACCCGTTCGAGCGCGGATGCGGAGCTGGAGGTCAAGGCGCGCAGCGAGTACGAGATGAAGAAGACGCTCACGTGGTGGGACCTGATGTGGTTCGGCATGGGCGCCGTCATCGGCGCCGGGATTTTCGTCCTCACAGGGAGGGAGGCGAATCAGGACGCGGGCCCCGCCGTCGTGCTGTCCTACGTCGTTTCGGGAGTCTCCGCCTTGCTCTCTGTCTTTTGCTACACCGAGTTCGCCGTTGAAATCCCTGTAGCTGGTATTTTGAAATTATTTAAAAATAAAATAATTAACTGAGATATTTCAACACACGATTTGCTGAAGTTAGGGATCTTGTTGAAAATCTGTGTAGTTTAATTTCAAATTTTATATGTTTTGACAATTTAGCTATTATTATAATTAATTAGTTTTCCCACGGACCCTGTGACCTCAACTTTTAGCTTAATTCTATAAGAATATTTTATTTAGTGGATAACATGCAATGCAATTGAAATTTATGCGCATGTATTATCTTCAGTAGTGTTTTCCCGAGACGAAACTGCTTAGTCGTGTTCTGTACACGAAGATAGCTAATTTTCAACAATTCTTGGTCCCATGTGCAAGTTGTCAATTTTTAAGTAGGATATGTTTGTCTTCCTTTGTTGACTTGTGTGAACCACTTCTTCTAAAATACTCATGTCACTTTCTTGAATTAGTCAACGTTTTCAGGCCCGTCACTCCACGGGCCGGGCCAGACCATACATTCGAAATGACATCTCCAGTTTTGCATTGCAGGTGGCTCATTTGCCTACCTCCGTGTCGAGCTCGGCGATTTCATGGCCTTCATCGCGGCGGGTAACATCCTCCTCGAGTACGTCATCGGCGGTGCAGCCGTGGCCCGTTCCTGGACGTCCTACTTCGCCACTCTCTGTGGCCAGAAGCCCGAAACATTTCGTATCCACGCCCACGCCCTGAAAGACGGCTACAACCATCTCGACCCCATCGCCGTCGGCGTCATCATTGCCGTCTGCCTAATCGCCGTCCTCAGCACCAAAGGCTCGTCCCGTATCAACTACATCGCCTCGGTCGTCCACCTCATCGTCATCGTCTTCATCATCGTCGCGGGCCTCATCAAGGCCGACCCCAAAAACTACAAACCCTTCGCCCCCTACGGGGTCCGCGGCATTTTCAAAGCCTCAGCCATCTTATTCTTTGCCTACGTCGGCTTCGATGCGGTCTCCACAATGGCCGAGGAGACTAAGAACCCGGCCCGAGACATCCCGATCGGGCTCGTCGGTTCGATGTTTATCACGACATTTGTATACTGCTTGCTCGCCGTGACCCTCTGCCTCATGCAGCCGTACAAGATGATTGACGTCGACGCCCCTTTCTCGCGAGCCTTCGAACAGGTCCGTTGGGATTGGGCCAAGTATATAGTCGCCGCGGGCGCTGTGAAGGGTATGACATCCGTTTTGCTGGTCGGGGCCGTGGGCCAGGCCCGTTACCTCACCCACATCGCCCGGACCCACATGATGCCGCCGTGGTTCGCTAAGGTCAACCCGAAAACCGGAACGCCCGTCAACGCCACCGTCGCCATGCTCTTCGCCACCGCGGTCATCGCGTTCTTCACTGATCTCGGAATTTTGTCCAATTTATTGTCGATCTCGACGCTATTCATCTTCACGCTCGTGGCAATCGCCCTTCTCGTCCGTAGGCATTACGTGACCGGCGAGACGTCGATCGAGAACCGCAACAAGCTAATTTTGTTCCTCGCAATTATACTCGGGTCGTCCATCGCCACTGCGGCGTACTGGGCGTTTAGCCAGGACGGTTGGATCTTGTACTGCGTAACTGTACCGATTTGGATGCTGGCAACTGTAGGGTTACGGGTTTTCGTCCCGCAGGCGCGTGCGCCTAAGATGTGGGGGGTCCCGTTGGTGCCGTGGCTGCCGTCGGCGTCTATCGCTTTAAATATGTTCCTGCTGGGATCGATTGACAAGGACTCGTTCGTGAGGTTTGCGGTGTGGACGCTTTTGCTCCTGACTTACTATGTGTTCTTCGGGCTGCATGCGTCGTACGATACGGCCAAGTTGTTTGAGTCGAAGGCGGAGCTGGCGAGGACGTTTAAGAATGTGGAGGAGGGGCTGGCGCCGCCGCCCGCAGCTATCGATAATAATACGACTGCACCATCCGAGCCACCTGCTCTTTAGATAAATGAATGATTTTTATGATTAATTATAAGTCGTTGGTTTTACTTTCTAAGTAATGTCTTGCACATATATTTTCTGTCTAGAAATCGTGTTTATGAAATTTATTACACTTATTATTATTAGCGTCTACGTATTTGATTTGAATTTCATCTGGGATGCTAGAAATTGTGGTCATGACTCCCTGTTTTGGCTTTGATTTTATTTATTACTGATTGTCCTATTTGAATAACTTGTTGCCTATTGATTCTCAAAATCTGAATAGTTTACGCCCTCTTTTTATGATTAAAAAACAAACTACTAACATAATCTCACTTAATTTCCCTCGAAAAATATCCGCATGAATCAAATATCTCCTTTTAAAAAAAGAATATGTAGATTACAAGTAGTTTGAGATATTGACTAATAAGTACAAATTAAAAAATGTTTGTGCCCAATAAAATATCTTTTTTCTCATTACGTACAATTTTTACACCTTTTATTTTACCACAAATTTTTTTGATAAATTTTGCACGTAACTTTTTTCCAGTCAGTTTCAAAATATATATATTCTTTTATAATATTAACACAACCAATAATAAGATATTCAAATCAAATAATCATCATTATTAGACAATCAAATTTGTTTTCAATAATTACCAACATTAAGCAAACTAGTTTTTTTTGTCGTTCAACAATGTTTATAATTGTTGTCAACTCAACAAGTTTTTATAACACAATACATTTGCATCAATTTTATTTTTAAAAATTACACAATTGTGGATAAGATTATGATAATTAGTAATAAGATTATCATAATTAATAATAAAATTTTCATAAGTAATAATTACATTTTCTAACAATATAATCATAATATTTTGCATTAATCAACAACATTTGCTTTAATTACAATTATGAATTTGGTTGTCATAACTTTTGTTGTCAAGTTCTTTAACAATTATTTCTTTCTTCTTATGCAATAAATAGTTTTTGAAATCTTTGTAGTTTGATGGTAGCTTTGCAGTGATAACTGCCACTTAGAAAGTGTCTTTGACAAACATCCTCTCAAAATGAATATTAGCCAACAAGATTTGCAACTTTTTCACTTGATTGATAACCATCTTATTATCAACTATCATTTGAAACCAAAAATTGATTAACAATTTCACAATTTTATATATCTAGTCCAACGGACTTTCACAATTTCTATTTTGACAGAAGTGCATACGTTGTACATCGAATATTTGTCAAGTCATGCATCACATAGTTTCTACGTAAAAAAATCAACATGTTTCCAATTATCGAGCATACTTGCTATTCGTAAATCAGAATTTTTCTCCAACTTTGGGGAATTTTCAATTAAGAACCTGGCACACATATCAAGACACTACATCAAATTAGAGAGTTTTGACTTTTTGTTGGGATACGTATAAAATCATCTCAACAAGCTTAATTTTAGGGCCAATAAAATACTTGTTCCGAAATAAGGCGTACTCCCTCTGTTTTACAATATAAGTCGTTTTAGAAAAAAATACACTTATTAAGAAATCTAGATAAATGAGTAAATATTTACTCCCTCTATTTCACAATATAAATCGTTTTAGGGTAAAATTCTTGTTTCATAATATAAGTCGTTTTGCTTTTTTCACAACAATTTAGGAGAAGAGAGAGAAAGAAAAAGGTAAAAAGTGAATTGAGAATTGAGATATTTGAGGAGAGAGAGTAAGATAAAAGGAAGTTGGGTAGTTTACGAGAATCAAAAATTAAATATTTACTCATTTATCTAAATTTCTTAATAAGTGTGTTTTTTTCTAAAACGACTTATATTGTGAAACAGGGGGAGTAATTTCTTATTTTCGTAAACTATCCAACTTCCTTTAATCTTACTCTCTCTCCTTAAATATCTCAATTCCCAATTCACTTTTTACCTTTTCTTTCTCTCTCTCCTCAAATATCTCAATTTTCAATTCACTTTTTACCTTTTTCTTTCTCTCTCTTCTCCTAAATTTGTGTGAAAAAAGCAAAACGACTTATATTTTGAAACAAGAATTTTACTCTAAAACGACTTATATTGTGAAACGGAGAGAGTAGTATTCAAAATAAATTCTCACATTCTCACATGATAAATGGAGATTTGTCTCCGAATGCAAGTGTTATTAGTTTCAAATTGCTCCGATAAACCAATTCAAGTAAAACTTTACGGGTATCAATCGATCCACTGAACCAGGAAATTTAAAAAAAAAATCCCAATCCGAACTAAAAATAAAAGAAAGTCGACAAACAACAAACTTCTAAATTATAGTAATGAATCCAAGAAGAAAAAAAAATAAAATATAATAATTTCTAACAAATACTATAATTTTACAGTCACAACAAAAATAATAAGAGAAAACAGGGGAAAAGGTAAAAATAAAGAAAGTGAGCATGCACAAACTTTCCACGTCGTGAAAGTTGTTTTCTTTATTACAAAAACCAAAATGCAGAATTAGTTCATTAATTTTGTGCAGTTGGGAATTTTAGTCCACCAAATACATGGGTGGCAATTCTAGTCCACTAATTTAAAAGAAATCACACATTTAGTCCATTTTTAACCTGAAATTTGAATTTTGGCCGGAATTATCCGATTTTTGGGGATTTTCACCGGCCAACATGCCACATATGTGTTGACTTAATTTTCATTTTAATTATAAAAATTAATAATGCCATGTGGGTATTTACTTAGAAGGAAAATAATAAAATAAAATTAGAACCACAGATTAATTCATATATCCATTGATGGTTGAGGTGCAATAAAAAATAGTTGGGAATCTTAAAAGAATCTTGACGTATTTGGCTTCGCCA
>BMAC01000411.1:870641-887661 GCA_014905375.1 Phtheirospermum japonicum | reverse complement strand
AAATCGGTTATATATATAACATATAAAACTTACAGCTATCCTCGGGCTTCGGAATGGAGCGGAGCGGCGGCGGCGAGCGGAGCGGAGCGGGCGGCGGTGCTGCGAGGGAGAGGGGTAGAAAAAAGAGAGAGAAAGGAGAGAAAAGAAAGTGAGGCGGGGGAGGGGGGAGGCCCGATTTTAGGTTAGAATCCTGACGGCCAATACTGACGGCCAAGGCCGTCAGTATTACAATTAAACGCTGACGGTCCTGGCCGTCAGCGTATATATATATATTTTTTTTTAATTAAAAAACTCATGCTGGCGGCCATGGCCGCCAGCATATTTTTTTTTTTTTTTTTTTAAATCAAAAATATAACTGACGGCCAAGGCCGTCAGGATTACAATTAAACGCTGACGGTCTTGGCCGTCAGCGTATATATATATTTTTTTTTAATTAAAAAACTCATGATGGCGGCCATGGCCGCCAGCATATTTTTTTCTTGTTTTTTTTTTTTTGAATCAAAAAGATATCCTGACGGGCAAGCCCGTCAGGATAGTTGCGCGGGATTAATTCCCGCCTCACCCCTGAGGGCATGCTGACGGGAATATATACTGGCGGCCAAGTCCGCCAGCAAAACCGCCAGTATATGTTTCCGCCAGCATACCTGTCAGCATTCCTGGCGGCCTTTTGGCCGTCAGGAAATCCGCCAGTACTCTGCCGGATTTTTTTGTAGTGTATAGATAAAAGACGTGTTTTCAATCTAAAGTTTTCGTCTCCTATTCATACCATAATACCATATTTAAACAACGACTTGAAATTAAAATTTCTCCTTTATGCTAAGTTATCATAATTATTAGAGCTCTCGTATTTTGTTAAATTACCATAATAACCATGGGTCAATAACCATCTCATACCGTTAGTTTGTCGGGGCCCATACCATCCATACCAGCGCGTCGGGGCCCATACACTAAAAATAAAAATCAAGCTCTTCTGTTTATAAACATATATACTATTTTAACCTATAAGAGCTCGGCAATACCATAAAAGAGGTCGCCTACTAGACCTAACTCGACAAGCATGCCGACTTAGATATTTAATGTTGTATCATCTAGTCCCTCACATTCTGCTAGATTAAGGTAGAAAATCAAGTTGAATGTAGGACAAGTCCCTTGAAATTCTTCCCACGTGCACCTTGAAATAAACACCAGCCGTAAAAAACATATCAAGCGTCAACTATTCAATGTATACTGCCGTTATGTCGGAGACGTGCTACACGCCGCTTTTGTCGTAATAAAGTAGTCTTGTGGGCTTAAAAATGAAAGCCCCACAATTAATCATATTTCACCTTATTACCGTCCCCAATTCACTTATCTTTTCACCTCCCTTCTCTATAAAAATAACCTCATTGTCCACCATGACTAATTTTCAAGATTCCTCTAGCAAGCAAATACTCAAGTGACCACTTGCCCCAACAACAAGTTCGGCGATCCTTCTTCTCTGCGATACTGGGTAAGTCCTCCTAACTCCATTTAGCTCTATCGAATTTCTCTAATTTTGATTTAATCTTCTGCATTTAGAATGGCTTTAATCTTATTCCGAAAGAGATGTCGAGCCATTTAGGAGGCACAAGGGTAGCTTGAGGTTTCGGCCTATATTGGCGTCTCACCTTTCATGGTGAATGCAGAACGTAAAAAGGGTTTGGTGTTTGATCAACATTGATCCTGTGTTTATCGATTGTTTCATGAACCTGGTTTGGGAGCTAAGTGCTACGTGCGAGAACCCCTCCAATCACAATCGAACTATGTGCTACGCACGGGAACCACCTCTAAAGTCTCATGATAGGGTGTCAATCATTTGAATATGTAAATCTGAAATTCACACGTGTTTCTTGTTTATTGTGGATTTGCATATGTTTGTCTGCTCATTTGACATTCATTGGCATAGATGAAACGCTTTTCAACACCAGCTTATAATTTTTAATTCTTTAAAGTTTTCTTTTGTTAAATAAATAAACTTATTTTTCTCAAATTTTATAATACTCAAATTTCTACCTTTTTAAAACCTGATTTGTAACTATTAAAACTCACAATGAGCTACTTTAACTCACTCCATGTTTTTAAGAAATTTTCAGATGACAAGACATGAGAGACAGTAAGTAGTGAAGCAAAAACGACCAATTTAGGATTGATCTGATTTCGGGACATTTTGTATTTAGTTAGGTTAGTTTAAATTATGTCCTAACATTAATTAGATTATTGTTAGTTTCTTACAGATTTTAGATTGGAGTTTTGACTTCCGACTGTATTTAGTATTTTTGTCTAGCTTGCAGGTTGAAAAGTCTTAGAGATTGCCTTGTGAATTTATGTAAATAATTATTTATACGTTAAGGTTATTATTTGGTATTTTTGTTTGGGCGTTATTCAATCTTTAAATCGTGTTTAGATATCAATAAAAACCAACTTTGCATGAATCAATTTTTTCCCTTAGAAAAAAGGCAGATAGAGGTGATAAAATACAAATGCATATAAAAAGTTGCACGGATTAAAATTGTAAGAGTGAAGGAATTTTCTAATTCTAGGATTTAATGGATTTTTAGAGAATTCTATGGATTCCATCATATTCAAATGGAATCATTCCCGTGGAAATACTATGTAATTGTGTGGGTTCCCAAGATGAAGTTTAAGGAATTTTTAATTATTGAAATTTCATGTTTTTTTTTTAAAGAATTCAATGGATTTCACCACATTCTAATCGGAACTCTTTTCAATTTATTATTATTTTTTAATAGTTATTTATTTATTATTTATTTTTTAAATATAATTTAATAAGTTATAAATAAATTAATACATTATTATTCCTAATTATAAAAGCTATAAACAAATATTATGACATCATCTTTAAATAGTTGAGGTTTTATTCACATTTTTTCACATAAGAGGACTCATTTTCATTAAATCCATTCATATCTCTCATATATATTAATGCAAAATCTTCTTATCTTATTTGTTTGCTTTCCACGCTTCGTTAGCTTTGTTAAAAATTCTGATATTTTGGTGTCACACGAGTCTAATTTTACCTAATTTAGTATTTTTTTTTTCTTTTATTATATTTTACCTAATTTAATACTTTCCTAATATATATTTGAAATTCAGTAATTTTCTTTTATTAAATGTTACCTAATTTAATAGTTTTTTAACATATTTTACTCAATTTAATAACTTACTTTTATTCTTCTACTATAAAATATAAATAAGTTATATCTAATTAGAAAAAATCTATATAAGTTGAATTAATTTTTATTTACAATAAAAGTTGAAATAAATTTATTATAATTTTAAATATTTATCTTAAAAAATACGAATTATATAAAATTATTATAAAATGAAAATAAATATAAAAAATATATACTTAATTTTTTTTATCTAATCCTAATATAATGAATTGAAAATAACATTAAATAAATATATGAAAAACTATTGTTACACCAAACAAAAAAAAGTGAAACAAAAAGATATAATAATAATAATAATAATAATAATAATAATAATAATAATAAATTATTACGCTTAGGAAAATAAATATCAAATATATTTTAAATCTCTTTATCTAATTCCAATATAATGTATCGATACACATATTATATATCTATACGAAAAAGTTAGTATCTTATGCAGAAAAAAAAAAACAAAAGAAAAGGATAATAAAATAATATTACATATACTACAAGATGCACGATATTTCTTCAATAGAATTATGAGTGCCTTATAAATCACATATTCACACACGGGTGTTGTATGTTTTACATTTTTTCAAACTCAAATTTCTACGGGTGTTCCCATCGTTTAGGGTATTTTGATATACTTTACAACTAATTTCGTGACTCGCGGTAAAAAAACTTGAAAATTCTCTATTGTGAAAGTCAATGTTACTATATTTAGGACAAATAATGTTCTCGGTATACTTTGCAACTAATTTCGTGACTCATGGTAAAAAAGAAACTAAAAGTTCTTAATTTTAAAAATCAGTTTACAAGTAATGTTATGATTTGTGTGTAAGAATTATTTATTGTGAAAACATAACAAATAATGTTAGTATTTGTATGTACCATTTTCAATATTATTCTTTAAATATTACTCTTTTTTAAATCCCGCATAATATGCCGGTATTAAACTAGTATATATATATATATATAGTTTAACACACGTGTATTACCCGATATTTATAAAAAAAACTAATATAAAAAATACTTGTGAAAATTATAAAGTTTTAAATTTAAAATAAAAATTCGAAAGGATGTATTCTCAACCCGTGTCCTGTTCAATTTATTAATTATTATAATTATTGATTAATATTATATTTTTAATTTTTAGATTAAATTAATTAGTAATTATATTTACATACAACGATTCAAAAAATGTCATATTTTCAACCAGTCTCTAATATATATATATACTAGTTTAATACCCGTGTATTACACGAGGTTTATCAAAAGATAAATATAAAAAATATTTACGATAATTACAAATTTTTATGTAAAATGAGAAATTCAAATAATGTATTCTCAACTCTTGCCTTGTACATGTCTAATTTATTTATTAATTATTATAATTATTAAATCTTTATTGTCATGATTAGATCCAATTCGTTAATAATTTATTTACGTACTTATAAAAATTCAAAAAAAGTCACATTCTAAACCCGTGCATAATCTCTACTTATGAATTATTATTACGTTATTTTGTATTTTAATGTTTAGATTAAATTCGTTAATAATATTACTTACATACTTTGAAAACATAAACGGATGTCATACTCTCAACTCGTGTCGCATTGTATCGATGTCTAATCAATATTTAATAATAACGGGAAAACCCGCATAAAACTGAGTTTGAAAAAATGTAAAATATACAACACCCGCGTGTTACATGTGAATATGTGATATAATATATTAAATTTATAAGACACGGATAATTTTATTGAAAAAATGTCGTGCATCTAACTTGTAGTATATGTAATATTATTTTAATTTCTTTTTTTTTCTGCGTAAGATACTAATTTGTTCGTGCAAATATATAATATATATGTATCAATGCATTATATTTGAATTAGATAAGAAGATTTAGAATATAAATGTAAAATATACAACACCCGCGTGTTATATGTGATATAAAATATTAAATTTATAAGACACTGATAATTCTATTGAAAAAATGTCATGCATCTAACTTGTAGTATATGTAATATTATTTTAATTTTTTTTCCTTCGTAAGATACTAATTTGTTCGTGTAGATATATAATATATATGTATCAATGCATTTTATTTGAATTAGATAAAAAAATTTAGAATATATTTAATATTTACTTTTCTAGGCATAATAATTTATTATTAGTATTAGTATTATGTTATCTTTTTTGTTTCACTTTGTTTTTGTTTTTTGTTTGGTGTAATAATAGTTTTCATATATATTTTTAATGTTATTTTCAATTTATTATATTTGGATTAGATAAAAAAAATTCTAAACTTATATTTTTATATTTATTTCCCTTTTGTAATAATTTTATATAACCCATATTTTTCTTATATAAATATTTAGAATTATAATAAAATTATTTCAATTTTTATTGTAAATAAAAATTAATTCAACTTATATATATTTTTTCTAATCAGATATAATTTTTTTATATTTTTATATTAAAAGAATAAAAGTAAGATATTGAATTAGACAAAATATGTCAAAGAAAGTATTATAGTAGGTAAGATGTAATAAAAGAAAATTATTGAATTAGGCAAAGTATAATATTAGGAAAGTATTAAAGTAGGTAAAATATATACAAAGAAAAAAAACTAAATTAGGTTAATATTAAGCTCGGATGACACCGAAGCACCAATTTTTTTTTCCAAAGTTAACGAAGCATGGGAAGCAGACACATAGGATAGGAGGATTTTGCATTAATATATAGGGTAGATATATATATCCAAATAAAGTCATTAATCAATTTCTTTTTTGGAATAAAATAATTTTATTAAATTATGTAAGAAAACATAGCTTGGAATGATCGATCCAGTTTCAACAAAAATATTTTAATACGCCATGGATTTCTAATGAATACATTATAATTATCTCTTGTTGATTTGTTTAATATTTTAATGTTGGTTGAATTTGATCCCGAAACAAATTAGGGTTGGTTTTCTTTGCAGCAATCAATTTATTATTAAAATAACTATTCAACAAACTACATGTATTTTCGGTCAAAGATTTTTTTTTAATACAGAAGATTTCTTTAATTATAATATGTACTTAAAATTCAATCTTAATTACAATTAACTCAATTCACAAAATAAATTCATGGAATTGTTAAGCATACACCGGCCACTAAAATCCAAACTAATGACCCAAGATTTTATGGAATAATCTATAAAGAATCAAATAAATAAGTACCTATGTTGTCATATAATTCCAAATTCATCAACACTTACCAAACTCCATGAATAAGGACACCCCTATAGTTTTCCCATTACTACACAACACCCTAATCAATAAAATATAAGTATACCAAACCTGTATATATACATACATATATAGACTTCAATTTTCTCTTTAAACTTTACATTTTGACCATCACCTGATTTTGCTCCGGTTCAGTTACTTGAGATCTTCGGTTCAGGTAAATGTTTTTTTTTGTTTTTTTTTCAGTTCAGTGCATGGATTTGTGGATTTATTTTGATTTTGAATTTTATTTTACTAGGATTCTATTCCTAAATTATAGCATCTTCAGGTTGACTTTTTCTAGGTCCCATGGTAATTCTTAATAAAATATTTTGATAGTTATTTTTAATAATAACAATTTGATTTCAGGTTTATTGATTAGAGCTGTAATGGCAATGGCAGAGAGTGAATCCAACGGAGGAGGTGGGGCGTCAGGGCTGACGAGGCGGAGGGGGTGCACGTGCACAAAAGACGATTTTCTCCCCGAGGAGTCGTTCCAGAGCTGGGGCAATTACGTCAATGCATTGAAACAGACTCCGGCCCGGCTGGCCGACCGGGTCCTGACCCGGTCGACAGTGGAGGCCGAGCTGGAGGTGAAGACACGCAGCGAGCACGAGATGAAGAAGACGCTCACGTGGTGGGACCTGATGTGGTTCGGCATGGGCGCCGTCATCGGCGCCGGGATTTTCGTCCTCACGGGCCTGGAGGCCCGCGAAGATGCGGGCCCAGCCGTCGTGCTGTCGTACGCCGTTTCGGGCCTCTCGGCCTTGCTCTCTGTTTTTTGCTACACCGAGTTCGCCGTTGAAATCCCTGTTGCAGGTATGTATGCATATCACTGTTTCTTTTGGTGATTTTTAAAATTTGTGTGTTTAGTCAGATTGTTGGGATTTGGTATTACTATTTTTCTAAGATATTAAAAAAAATGATTCAAAAAGTTTGAAATTATTAATATAATGATGTTTATTTATAATAATATCAATATATTTATTACTCTCTCCGTTTTATTTTAATTATCATTTTAGAGGGTCAATTTTATTAGAATTTAATCATAGTTTTAGAATTTTGACCATTTTATTCATGTTTTATCYCCACTTATTTTAAAAAATCAAGATGAACTTTATGGTAGTAAGAAAATTAGGAAAAAATAGACATTACAATTGGGATTATTATTAATTGATCGAGGTGTATTTGTTAAAAGTTTATGTTTTTTATTTCTGAACATAAACTCTAAAATGATTATTAAATAAGTTCAACATATTCAATAAAAAAATAGTTACATATTGCTCTTAAGTAAGTTTCTTATAACAAAAAATTAAAAAAAAATAAATTAGAAGTAATTTCTTAAAAAGTAATGCAAACTGTCTTAAAGTCTGATCATAAATAGATTTGTTATTTTATTAATTTTTTTTTTCTATTTTTTGTAATTGGACAATATTTTGCAGGTGGCTCATTCGCCTACCTACGAGTCGAGCTGGGCGATTTCATCGCCTTCATCGCCGCCGGAAACATCCTTCTCGAATACGTCATCAGCAACGCCGCCGTGGCCCGTTCGTGGACATCATACCTCGCGGCCCTCTGCAACCACAAGCCCGAATCCTTCCGCATCCACGCCCACGCCCTCTCCGACGGCTACAACCAGCTCGACCCCATAGCCGTCGCCATCATCGCCGTCATCTGCGTCATCGCCGTCCTCAGCACCAAAGGCTCGTCCCGCCTCAACTACGTCGCATCGGTCGTCCACATCATCATCATCCTATTCATCATCATCGCCGGCCTCATCAAGGCCGACACCCAAAACTACACCCCCTTCGCCCCCTTCGGGGCCCGCGGCATCTTCCGAGCCTCCGCCATCCTCTTCTTCTCCTACGTTGGCTTCGACGCGGTCTCCACGATGGCCGAGGAGACTAAAAATCCGGCCCGCGACATCCCGATCGGTCTGGTCGGGTCGATGGTGATCACGACCGCACTGTATTGCGCGTTGGCCGTCACCTTGTGTCTAATTCAACCGTACACGAGCATCGACCCCGACGCCCCATTCTCGGTGGCGTTTCAGGCGGTCGGATGGAACTGGGCCAAGTACATTGTCGCCGCCGGGGCGTTGAAGGGGATGACGACGTCGTTGCTCGTCTGCGCCGTGGCCCAGGCTCGTTACCTGACCCACATTTCCCGTACGCACGCGTTGCCACCTTGGTTCGCGAAAGTGAACCCGAAAACCGGAACGCCGATCAACGCGACCGTCGTGTTGCTCGTCGCTACCGCGGTTATCGCGTTTTTCACGAACCTCGATATCCTAGCGAATTTACTGTCGATCTCGACGCTATTTATCTTCATGTTAGTGGCTGTGGCCCTTCTCGTCCGGAGATACTATGTCAGTGGCGAGACGTCGGTTGAGAATCGGAACAAACTAATCGTGTTCCTCGTCTTGATACTCGGGTCGTCGATTGCAACGGCAGCTTATTGGGGAGTGAGTGAAAAGGGTTGGATCGGGTATTGTGTGAGTTTGCCGATTTGGATACTATCGACCGCGGGGCTTTGGTATTCCGTGCCTCAGGCGCGTCAGCCGAAGCTTTGGGGAGTGCCGTTGGTGCCTTGGCTGCCGTCGACGTCGATATTTATCGATATTTTTCTACTCGGGTCGATCGATAGGGAGTCTTTTGTTAGGTTTGGGATATGGACCTTGTTTTTGTTGGCGTACTATTTGTTGTTTGGGTTGCACGCGTCGTATGATACGGCGAAGACGGTTGAGTTGGAGACGGTGCAAGAGAGGAAACTTGGGAAGGTTGAGGAAGGGGAAGGATCAACGGCTGGGTTTGATGGTGTGGATGGTGGAAATACCGGAAATGCCCCCCATTAGCATAGCATCTACACTTTTGTGTGTGTGTGTGTGTGTTTGTTTTGGTACATATCTTTGGGAGGTGAAAAAAGTGGTGGAAATCGATTCGAAACTTCTGTTCTGGACGTGAAAGTTTTAACCATTTTCTAGTTCACATTGCAAAAAGTTGGTTATTTATTTTAGAACTACAAAAAAGTTTATATTTAGCTTCATCATACAAATTGCACATGTTGACAAAGCTGCATAAAAATGTTTATAAAACTTTAAGGTGTTTATAAATTTTTTTTTTCTTTGGAATGATTTCTCTTTTTGTGATGAAATTGAATATCTTTTAAGTTTTTGCAATTTAACCTTTAGGTAAATTTCCAAGTCCTAGTATCTAAATATCCTATCTTTGTCTTTTGTTTTTTTTTTTAATTAGGTTGAATCTCAGACCACTTTCTAACTAGTCTTTCTTGTTTCTAGTGTGTGAATTCTTTTTTCTTAATTTAAACTAGAGAACAATGTAGGGCTGTTAAGGAAAAAGGCACAAAAAAACGTTTCTAATCAATCAATACCCAAAAATCACACTGTATATCCCTCAAGAGAAAATAAAAAATTAAAAATTAAAAAAAAAAACATTGTATATCCCTCTCAAAAGAGAGGGGAAAAAAAAAACATTCAAATAACATTACAGCAACAATAACCAAGGAAGCAAAAAACCTCCAACCTTAATAATATTTTAATAACCCTTTCACCCTGGAAAAAAAGAGGAAAAGGAAAAAAAGAAAAAGTAGTATACACAAATCCTCTCCAATAAACTAGGTATTTTTACATCTACATAGCATGGCTTTTTTACGCCTCGATTTTGAGAAGCGTATTCAGCGACGTGCTGTTGAACCGCTGCGCAAGACCTCGGATCACGAGAACGATGACATCACGGAGATGCCTCGTCTGCACCATCAAATCCACTTCGTTCTCACTGTCCACAACAATTCTAAGACGGTGTTGATCGTTTCTGAATAGCTCCACCTACAGAAGACGAACCAAGACAGATGTATTAGTAATATAACAAAACCTCAGAGTCGCATTAAAAAAAAAATCTGACGTACATGGAAAGGTGGAGAATAACTTCCACGAATTTCCGTTGTAGGAAACGAGGTTTTGGAACCGGGCTTAACAACTTTCACCCTTTTCCTATTCACTTCTAATATCCTTCTCTCGAGACTTCCCATTCCAGGAACCTGACATGCACAAAATCGAGTCATACTGAGAGATAAATATAATGTACTAAAATTTAAAAATAAAAAAATAAAAAAATTAAGTACCCTTTTAGGAGATCGATCCTTGTCGCACAGGGCCTGTAACAGAAACACTTAATTCATAAGTTCAAAAAAAAAAAAAGGTCGAACAAACTTATATGGGACAAGAAAATATACCTCAAACTTCACGGAACCAAGATCAAGCTTCTGTTTCACTTCTTTATGAACATCAGGCTCTGCAAGTAAATGAAGCATTTATATAACACTAAGTGCTCAAACTACGAGAAGCATATGTATGGTAAAGTAACACAATGAACTTACCGACAGCAATAGGGTCCGTTGATGCAGAAACGGGTTGTCCCTCAACTCCATCATCTCTTATCGGTGTATAAATAGCAACTAGCCTGTAGCCTACATCATCAACATTAGCTTCGTACATTCGTCCAGTCTCCCCTGCAAGCACAAACCAACCATTAACAATCAACAGTTCAAAATATAAGTGCTCAGAATTAATATACACAGCTCCATACAAAACAGGGTTAATTCAAAGATAAAAAAGAAAAACTGAAATCATTTTGCCCAAGGATAATTCCAAAAAATTTACACCCTCAAAAAACAACTGAATTTTCTTATGTCTAGGTTAAAATTGAGGGGTGATTTTTGTAATTATCTCTTTTCCTTATTTGGACCAATTTTTTACCTGGATAAGTTGAGAAATAGTGTATACCTGGAATAGAGATGAGGTCAGGACTTCCAACCATTGATCTAAGCCATTGAATTCTACTTTTTCCCTCCTTCCCCCCACTGTAATTTCCACGTACAGCATATAAATTCGTGTGAAAACCTCGACCCTCGATTTCCAGCTTGTCTATTCTAGGAGCTCCTGATATACAACAGACAGCACAAACTTAAGCTTTTAGCTTTATTCAAAAAATAACGAAAGATATATATATTTTTTAAAATTAAAATTACCCTCTCAACAATGTGCAATTTGTAAAATAGAAACATGTCAAGAGGGTATTTGTAATTTTTAAAAATAACTTCTTCTTTTTGTAATTTCCATTAATTATAAACTAAAAATTCTAGTGCATTCACAAAAGTAAAAAACACCTGGTAATATTGAAGCAGTTTCAGCATACGCCGGCTCGCTCGATCTTCCAAACACATCAGTGACTACACATTCACACCTGAGATATCGACCAATGTCCTCAAACCGAACTTTATATGAGCACGACCGCTGTGATGGGAATGGCTCGAAGGACTTATCCATCCCACTTTCAGATGAGAAAAACCTAAGAAAAAGAGCATCACATGTCGGATGAAACTTGAAAAATAAAGCTCTTGGAATAAAAAAATATATCTTATTGAGCAAGTTTAAGTGTGGAGAAATATAAATATATATACCATTGGTATTTCACTTCTTTCTTGTATTTCCCCCAAACAAGGTGTTGGTTTTCACTATTCGGAATAACTTCTACAGCAGTCAATAACTCTCTTTCAACAGCTTTACCAGTAAGTGCTAGAATCTCAATTCTTGGTACCTCTGTGAAATAAATAAAAGACAAAAATTTGAGGTGCAAATTCAGATGAATATATTTATACGGCTGGGTTTTTTTTAACTTCGTTACTCTAATAATTTTTTATTATTTTTTTTGTACGGGACAGCAAGTTTTGAGTTGTACCTGGCAAAACTACATCACTTGGCTCAGATAGTACAAGCTCTCCGATGACTGAATCTGAACGAACTGGTGTATAGCTGCAAGAATTATTTTCATATAAGATTGTAAATTTATAAGCATCGTCCTCAAGTGATTACAATGAAATGTTATAGAGCTCGATTCATTACCCAAATAACAATCTGCAATTATAATCTTCATCCGAGACTTCATAAGTTTTAGAATTAGCTCCACCAATAAGAGCGACCGTTCCATCATCAGATTCTCTGTACCAGCTAAAACAGCTTTCTCCTTCGTATCCACCAAAATATTCTCCTTCTCCATTGTAAGTGCTTGAAGATAACTTTTCCACCCGAACATTATTCACTATTGGAAGAGCTGGTACATGCATTTCGACAGATTAAAACATAAAACAATTAAACAATTGTAATTATTGAAAGGAAAAATACTGACAATTGCAGGAAAAAGAAATCAAGATAGGTTATTAATTAACTGGACAGGTCAGAAATAAGATTCAGGCCCTGTTTCGCAATTACGGATAGCTGTTAGTTGATTGTATTAAGCAGTTTGCATAGAAGTGTTTGGTAAATAGTTGATAACTAATAGCTACTTGATTGTGTAAAATGATCGATAAGGACATTAACGCAATTTATAATTTATTGTTGGGAATTATTTTTTGTTAATTATATCGATTTATATGGTGAGTTTATTGAATAATTACAAATTAACATTTAAAACAAAGATTTCTTATTATTTTAACATTATTAAATATAAAATTTCTTGAGTTGCTAATTTGCACATATATTAAATTTAATTTGTGCAAGTAGATAAATATTACTAATAGCTAATCAATAAATTAGTTGTAAATAATTTTTTGTATAAAGATTAACGATAAACTATACTCAATTTAGGACAAATTATTGTTGTTAAACTAGTTAATCAAATGGTAAGGATAAAATTGTTATTTAACCCAAAATTTGCAATCCTCTCAAAGAAAAAGCTCATATATCCGGCTTTTTCGAAGTTAGCGTTTTGGACCCATAAAGCTACCCTAAACCCATGTTAACCAAACAACTCAATTAGAGGATTTGACTAGTCAATCCTCTAAATTGAGTCAAAACCTCTCATTTTACCTTAATAATAAGTGAAAAAAGAAAACATTTACCTGGAATAACTGGAGAATCACAAATGGAAACCAAAGCTGAACCACATTTACCATCAGACCGTGTTGGCAGCCAATACAACGCAAGATAAGATCCAACATCCTCAAGAGACGGAGTATAAGTTCTGAGCAGAATTAATTACTTCAGTTGGAAAAAAATTTACAGCACTCATAAGTTGGTTTTTCTAACATACTTCAGAAAATACTTACAATTCCTGTCCGCATATATCGACATTTTCGCAATTATTCGACAGTTCGATCAGGGCAGATTCATCGAGCTTATTCTCTGTTCTGAACCATATGTATTTCCCATCTCCTTCTCGTCCTCCAAAATACCTTGTTGTGGGGACCACTTCTTGGCCCTCGCAGCAATCGGGAATCAACAATTCAACTCCTACAGGCTCGCCTGTATTTAAGTAAATATGTATTAGCCCTGTGATCATAAGTTTCTAAAAGACGTATCTAAAGTTGAAAAATCACTAAAACAGCTCATTCGAAAACAAGAAAGCCTAGAAAATAAAGTGATAAAACCACTCACCTGATAAGGGGGAAAAAAGGATACAAATAAATAAATAATAATAATAATAATAATAATAGTTTAAAAAAAAAACTCACCAGGGGCAACAGGACAAGACACGAGTGTCTTTGGGGCCCCCTTCAAGCCATCGACACGGACTGGTGTATAAACAAGTTCCACACAGTCTCCCACTTCATCAAGCGTTAAATCTAAAAATTCTGCATAAATCAAATTTTGATACATCAGATCATGACAAACACAAACAACGGATGGAGGAGAAAAAAAGGTAGAAATACATTTACCTCCAACATGAAGTTTCTCTTTAAGACCGTCATCCTTCACTCTGAACCACTCATACAAGCAATCTCCCTTCTCCCTGAAAAATGTAAACCATTATATGTGAGACAAGGAAAAATGAGGCTTGTAAAGAGGTAAATAGCAGAAGCTTACCCTCCTCTATAAGAAGCAATGAAGCTTAGTTGCGAGCCTTCAACCAGGGATCCATGAAATTCAAGCGACCGGCATGTTGGAGGCCCTAGAATGAGAATGATTTGCTCACTAGTTTAATTTTGTGGTGTTTTGAGAAAATATTTATTATTATTATTATTATTATTATTTTGGGTGTTGGTTCTCCATAGACAGAAAGGAAATCCAGTTTTCTTTAAAAAAAAAATATACCTGGCACAATTGGTCCCACTTGTTCGGAAAGGACAATTGGACCCCTGGCCCAGTCACTTCGAATGGGCTCACAGGAAACTGATATGAAGAAATCTATATCATCTACAGAGAGCATATATGATGATGAAGTTGCACCACTTATTTCACTTCGAATGGGCTCACAGGAAACTGATATGAAGAAATCTATATCATCTACAGAGAGCATATATGATGATGAAGTTGCACCACTTATTTCGTTGTGACTACCATTTGAACTCGTCTGCAAAAAAAAAAAAAGACCACCCCAATATTTCTTTTCGACATTTAGAGTAGTGCCTTCAACACCACTTCCAATAATTTGTAAAGAGAGCAATCTAGGGCTTCCTAAAAATCGTTAACACATAGAATAAAAATATAAATAAAGGCTTCTCAGTTTTTGTAAAATCTTGAAAAAAAAAAAAAGCAATTAAAGCAATCTTGCTTTTCGTTATTACCTGGACGAACACGTTCTTGTCCAGTGCAGGTTCTCGGTTCACCTTCAATGCCATCATCGCGCACGGGTGTACACGTAAAAGATATGAACTTACCAATAGCATCTTTCGGAATCCGATATTGAAGAGAACCCGAAACCTCGGGTATTAGGGTACCCGAGTCAGATTCAACCTGCACGAAGCCGAGAAATATAAAATTTAACAACCAAAGAAACTGAAAAAAAAAATTTAAAATAATAATAATAATAATAATAATAATAATAAAATTAATAAATAATACAGTGTGCAGTAGTAACATATAAATACCTCGTGAAGATACCAATTATAGATACTCTTCCCTTCATGACCACCGATATAACCATAGGATGCGGTCAAAACTCCACCTTCCGAGTAATCACCGGTTATGGACAAAAAGTTAATGCTCGGGGGTAGAGCTGCAAAAAAGTCATAAATACATGTTAGCAATCACTTTTAAAAACAGTTTGCGTTCAACAATGCTTATATCATTCAAGTCACACTCTTGCCAGGCAGCTTAACCGTTAGGCAGGTCCCCTAAAACTAAACTTTAAGATAAACAAAATTTAAAAAAATACCCAAAAAATAGAAAACCCTAAAAAAACTAACTAAAAATACTAAAAATCGGGCCCTGCCTAAAGGATTGTACTGTGTTAGGCAGGTGTGCGCAAGTTTTTGTCTATCATTAAATGATAAAGTTCGAACAGATTATACTCACTTTCAACAGCTGTGTCTGAAATCACATAAGCTGGTTCGCCAGCTTCACCGTCCGGGGTCATTGGTGTAAATTTCGCGACTATGTATTTTCCAACAGCTCCCAAAGGTATGCGAAATGCCTACATAAAGCGAAATGCTTAATCATCCATAATACGAGCCGAGACTGAAAACTGATATTATTCAGCGCATCTTACCTTGGCGATTTTGGATGTACTTAATGCTTCTATATCATTTTCGCCCTCAAAAATAGACGAACTGGTTTTGAACCATTGAACTCTACTAGAAGCTTCGGTTCCTCCAGTTACAATACCGGTCACAGTAACCTTACTTCCCTCTTTCAGTTCACCGATTATCTTCACATTTGTAACCTTCGGTGGGGCTTTTAAAAAATAAAAAATAAAAAAAAGGTAAGAAAATGAAACAGAGCCTAGTAAAAATGATTCCATTCAAAAGAAAAGGCATATCAGATGCATGAAAAATTGCAGCTCAGTTTTCACAAAATAATAGCCAACTCACAAATTAAAAAAAAAAAAATTGAATAATAAGTTGTTAGATACCCTGCTTAACTATCTGGGACATGGCTGACATGGACTTCCCTTCCTGCCCTGAAAATAGTCAAAACACACAAAGTATTATATATTGCTAAAAAGAAAAAAAGAAAAAAGCAAACTAAGGAAGAAAATTACACGTCTTGCAAGATAGGAAAACTTACCCTCAAAGTTCACAGGTACATAAACAAAAACCAATCGTTGTCCAATATCTTCTTTTGTTAAAGTATACTCATTTGTACCCGTTAACACCAAAGTACATTCTCTACAATCAGAAAATGAGAAAGTCAGCTAACTCAGTTTACATGGCAAAAGTCAAACAAATTGATCACCATTCACCCACAAGAAAAACAATTTAAAAAAAAAATCACAATTAACACCAACCCGTTATCCTTATCCTCACGCAGCCATTCGAAAGTGCTGGGGCCTTCTTTTCCTCCAAAATACACCCCCATTCCTCTGATTGTACACCCCTCAACGGCATCTCCAGTAATTTGCACATTACTCACAGATGGAGGAGCTACCAACAAAGAACAATGGATCGGTCAAAAAAAAAAGCAACGATAAATAAGGATGAGTGCCACATCACATTTATATAACTCGCACCTGCTTTTACATAATCAGTGATTGCATATTGAGGCTCCCCTTTGGCACCTTCTTCGGTTATAGGGGTGTACATATAAAGCAAACATGA
>BMAC01000411.1:844949-866146 GCA_014905375.1 Phtheirospermum japonicum | reverse complement strand
GAAAAGTTGCCCAACTTAAGTTCATCCAAGAACCAAGAATGTGGGTAATTCAAAGTGTGAATACCTGAAAATGGATTAGATCTGGTGCAGTAGAATGAGGCCAGCAAGAAAACCAAGGCAGTTCAACTACACTCTGAATTTAAAATATAAAAATAAAAAACTATAACCCACACTTAGGGTTCTTACCTAAACTATACTTACATAAAAAGGTAACAATAATGTAAGTATGTGTATGCATAACATTACAATGGCAGTTTTATGCCTTAGTCTCTCTTTTTCCCCTTTTCTATCTTTTTGACAAAGTAGGAGAGAGAAACAAAACACAGTGGAGTGTAGAAAACAAGTTTAATTTAAGAGAGCAGATATATAGAGATACAGATGTGTGTGTGTATATATATATTGGTTGCTGGGGCCAATGCAATGTGGGCTTTTTACAGTGCACATGTTATCGAATTTTTTGTCTGAGTGTATAACCGCTTGTTTCTTGTTCCGTGTTTTTGGGGTTTTGCTGATATTTTTAGGTTTTGGTGTGGCTTTTTAGAAAATGTTTGGAACTTTGGAATGTGAAAATTGGCGGAAAATTGGGTGCGAAGAGGACAAATTTGATGATTTTTTGAAATGGAATTCGAAAAGATGGCTTTGGTGGGGCCCTCACAGGTAGGAAAAAAAAAATGGCTGGTGATATTTTCAAAGATAGGCCCGGAAAAAAGCCTAAATGTCATTATTGCCCTTATCCAAATGACTTTGTTTATTGATTAAACATAGTATTTAAAGTTTTGATGAGTTGTACAAGGGAAAGGATCAAATTTCAAAATTGGAATTTTCAGATGCATTGAGCAAAGCATACAACAATTTAGTTCAGTCCATCCAAAAAGGAATATTATTATTTTCACAATTAAATTTCTAAATATGGAGATTAATTTGTTGTGGGTCCCTTCCCTTTTTATTGATGAAAGCTTGGTAATGACAGCTTGGTGTAATGGATATTATGAAAAGTTTGTTCTTTTCCTTTTTTATCAATGGAGTGATTTGATTCGATTAGGCAATGTTTGTTTTAGCATTTGAAATATGGTTTTCGAATTTCAATACTCGTTTTTTCTAACACTATGTTAAAAATTATAAATATAATTTAGTATTTATTATAATAATTTTTGAAAAGTTATACTATACTGTAGTTGTTTTATGATTTTCAACATAAATTTTTTTAATGGTTACAACTCGTACTACATAAAATTTGTTGAAAGTAACCTTTTTTGTCCAATAAGTAAATGGGCTCACACGCGTGTAACGAACTCACCAATTTATTGCTTTTTTTTTTACGGAATATTAGACGAATGTTTCAAATAACAGATCTTATATAGTACGAGTTGTTGTTTGTAATAACGTATAGTACGTGTTGCAAATAATTATTTTAACATATTTATATTATACTTTTTATATTGTATGATTTATTAATTTATATATTTATTAAATAAGTATTCAGAATTCGCTTATAAGTTATTATATTTTGTTTGTGTTTTTTCTTCTTTTAAGTATTACATTTTATCATTTTATAATTTATTTTCATTTTTTTGTTTTTTATTAAAAATATTATTTAGAATATTTTCATAGTTTCATTTTACCATTACATAATTTTCGTATTTAGTTTATATGATTTGATTTTTTTTTTCAAATTTATTAACTAAGTATTCATAATCTAATTATAAATTATTATATATTATTTATTTTTTTCAATATTATTTTAAAATATTTATTTATTATTTTTATGTTTATTCAATATTTTAGATTTTAAAATAATTAATTAGAACTTACATAGATATTTTTTATTTGTTTTAAGTACTTTTACAAATTTTATAAAAAGAATTATATGTTTTATATTTCTTGTTATTCAACATATTGATATGGTGTTTATTAAATATGAATAGCATAATATATTATTATCAAAGAATACAAATCGTAAAAATTGTTTAAAATAAAAATTAGGGTATCATAAACTTATTCTCTTAACTTTGCAACCTAAAATATTTTATTGCAAATAATAATTTGCGGTACACATAATTTGTTATTTGCAACCTCCATTGATATTCCGTCAAAAAAATCACATAAATGGCTATTACACGCGCATGAGCCAGTGACTTTTTGGGGACGAAAAATGAGTGGGGAGTTACAATTAACGAATTTTGTGTAGTATATATGTTGCAACCAAAAAAAAAAGGGAGTTGAAAAACTAAAAAACGCGTATAATGCATATTGTAATAGATAATTTCACCTATAAATTAATATATAGTCTAGTTTTATTATACTTATTTTTAATAATTCAACTAAATATTATATAATAGTATAACATCATCACTCTTGACATATTTTTCATATATAATTTGATATTTACAATAAAAATTGCAGAATTTAAAACCGTACAACAAATAAAGATTATTACTATTCACACAAATCTCGCAGAATTTAAAATCGTACAATAAATAAATATTATTACTATTCACACTAATCTCAATGAATCTTGTAAACATTCTATTAATTTTAACATTAGTTTTTCTTAAAAGTTTTCGAGACACTATACGGTCGGGCCGATCTTATTTATTAAATAGTCCCTAAAATTAAATCTTGAAATAATAAATATTAAAAAATTAAAAAAAAAAACTCTAAAAGTAAATGAAAACCTAAAAAAATTAAATGGAATAATAAAAAATCATTAAAAACATAAAAACTCGAAGAAATAAAAAATGGAAGAAAAAAATTCATAAAAACTGAAAAACTAAAATTTGGATTCAGGCCGACGAACATATTCCACCAAGTCGTGGGACACAAGTGTTTCAAACCAAGGCGAACAAATTTAACCTAAGCAGTGTAAATGTAGGATTTGAACTTGAGATTTATGACATCCTTATTCCTTATTTCAAATGTATTGTATATAAGCTCACAACTATGAACAAGTAGATTAATCAAATAGGTGGTCGGATCAAAATTCATCAGTGTTGTTTCTTGTAGCACGACCTGACAATATCATCGTGGCCTAGATTCAATAGCTTTTTGCTCATGATCATTTTAGATGATTTTTTCATAGATACGTGACAAAATAGCCATTACTCGTTTAGGTTTGTTATTTGGATTGTAAGAACATGATTTTAAATTTTTAATACAGACATATCATGAATGAGATCTCATATTTGGCATGGTATCGACTAAATTGATGCACCTACTGCAAGTGGTTGACTATGGAGAAGAGTGGGAGCCTTTTATGGGGTCCTTTGCATTTGAGCCAAATTTAGGAAAATATTCAATTGTTTGCTATTTTGCAGATAAATTATGTGATATTGATCGATATTAAATTATATTTGTTAAATTTGTAAATTCACAAAAAAAAAAGTTTTTTTGTTGACACGGCGTTATTCAAATATTTTTCTATCTTGTTTTATTATTTGAAAAATGTTTGAATCACACCAAGTCAGGAAAAAAATCCGATACAATTTTTTTGGACTTTTTTGATGAATTAGTTAATTTAACAGATATAGGCCTTGTTCGGCTATTAGCGGGCAGCTGTAAATTTATATGATAAGTTAATTGAATAATTAGGAAAATATATACAAGAATCTGAAATTATTGGTGTCTGATATTTAACTATATATACAAGTATTTATAATTTGTGATTTGGGAGTGAATGAATTTAATTGAGAGGGAAGAAAAAAAATCGCGCATAAGATAGATGAAGTGAAGAGTTTTATTATTTTTTGAGATGAATTGGAGATGGGAGGCGTGATATATTATATGGTAGGTTAATTTAAAATATTATTTATAGAGGATAAATTTGTTATTTAACCATATTTCTCAATCTTCTCTACCAAAAACGCTGCTACAAGGAGCTTTTTCTAAAATAGTTTTTTGACCCAAAAAGCTAATTAAATCCCCTATTTATCAAATATGTCAATCAGATGATTTCACTGATCAACCCTCTCAAAATGAGTCAAATCCTCTAATTTATCCCAAACCACTATTCACCAAACAACATCATACTTTATAGTTATTATCATTTCTTTTTTTTAATGTAATCAATATAATGTACCAAAAATAATATTTTTTTCCCAAATGGACTAATATTCCTGCCAATTTGAAAGTAACTAATTAAGTGGTGGCTGTTTGGAATAAAGCTGGATTAGTACACATCAGCCAATAAGCTCCCATTACAATTGGCCCAACAACAATTGACAAAGCACCAACCAACCATATATACTATCGTAACAACTATTTTTAAATGTGTGGATATTATTATTATATACAATGTGTGGGGGGAAATTTGACTTATTAGTGCCATAGCTATAAATTTCAATATTAGATCACAGAAAATGACTATAGTATCCTTAACGCATGATTCATAGAGTTTAAAATCTATGTATTCCCATCTAAATCAAATGCATTCTTATACGCTCCTACCAATTAACTCAATTAACATAATCACCCATGATTTGTGTTAAAAACTTAAATTAGATTATTCGTTGAAATAAAAAAATGTAATCTGATAAAGTCACCCACTTTCCCAGTTTACCACATTTGCCAACTCATTAAAGGAATAAAACCTCCGATAAAAATTAACCCATATTTTCAGTCTCAACATTACACTTCTGCTAGACTTAGGAACCTTTAGATGCCCCACTTGGACAAAAGTGTAAAGTAACTACAAGATCTTGTAAAACATACATGCAACATTTTCAACAGCAAAGTCAGGTTTTTACCTAGCAGTAAAAAAAAAATTAAAAAAATAAATCTACAGATTCAGTAGCTGCTAAAGCTTCAATCGAGCTGATAGCACTGTCACATGAAGGCGAGAAACACCGGCTTCGCTCACTGTACAACCCATAAACCAAAAAACGATCGAACACAGTTGTACCCTATTATGAGCAGCATCTTTCCCAGAGTGAATAATCCTCCACGGCATCAATACACAAAAGTGCTAACTTCACCTATCATAAGAATTTACACTCGTTCCAATCAATTTAATCCCCCCCATTTTCACATCTCGCACGTCCAGACGAAACACTTCACCAACACCAGAAACCTAGTTTTCCACCGCCTTCGTTTTTTCGCCCACTTCAGCAGTTTCTGTAGGGTTTTTACCAGACTCGATCTCTTTCGACGCGGGCGAATCATCCTCTGCAGCCGTTTTATGCGGACCAACAGCATCAGGCTCAGCTACTCCCACTTGTACCTCGCCATTGGGTAGAGGCGGCTCTTGAGCTGCATCGGCCGTGTTGGTCGAATTCGAGGTGGGAGGAAATTCAATAGAATGGGAACTTTCCCTCCACTCGACCCACTCGGGTGGTTTGTCGGACCCACTGGTTTCAGTTTCTGTGGGGCCCTCGGACAATTTGGTAGTAGTTTCTGTGTTCTCGTCCGGAGTTGGTTTCGGTTCAGGAGATTCGGAAGTGGCAGTGTCTGTTAAATCCTCATCTTCTTCGACAGTCACATCGTTATCAGCTTCTTTGACACTCTCAGGCGGCTCACTGTTGGGGGATGATGAAGTAATCGGATCGGATGAATGCTCGTCGCCAGTTTTCTCATCCTCAAATGCAAACCAATTGGAGTTTGTAAAAAGAGACCCGCTGTAAACATGAACGAAAGGTGTAGAAAATAAAGTGAGCTTTTGAAATGAATATTTAGTGTCAAACTAACAAATTTCATCTAGGGACCGATCCAGAGACATTTTACAACGGGGGCATAAAATAAATACACAATTATAAATTACATAAAAATAGTAGAGGTCGCACTTTGTTTTTGTTTTTTAAACCTAATTAATATATTTCACGACAAATCACCAACAATTTTGCAATGTACCGACATAAATATTATAGGTATTTACCAAAAGTTTTAGATTTTGTTGGTAAATAATTACTTCCAATCATTTTACCTGCATTTCACAATTTTCTAAATATTTAGAAACAAATTTCTGTAGGTAAATTGATTTGGTTTTTTTCCTGCAGTGTATTATTTTTAAGAATAAATAATAAACAACAAAGAAAACAAATACTCAAAAACGATTAGTGGGACATAGGTTTTTCTTAACTTAGTTAGTACATATATCCTTCTTACAAAAAAAAAAGCTGTGGGGTCACATGCCCCCATACATGGATATATAATGGGTATATAGATCCATCTATGAGTCTATCCACGTACCTATCCTGATCATCTCCCAACCGAAGGGAAGAAATGACAACTTCGGCAGATTCATCATCAAAGTACACATCCTGGAAAAGTTATTGAAGGAACTTATTCAAATGCACAAGTTTAAAGCTCCATAAGAATGAGATAGGATAAGAATGTGAATGCAATAAAAAGACGCCAAATATTTCAATGTGAAATTGTAGCTAATGAAATGACATTCACAAAAGCTGCAATAAGGTAACTCTAGGGGAGAGAGAGAGTCTCGTCATGTTTATACCTCATCGCCGCGCTCAAGAGAACCATGAGTCTGCAAAAAGAATAATGTTGATTAAATGTACGAGCAACATTATACTAACTAACTAAAAGAGTTGAAAGGCCATGTCTTTATTCTATTGACCCTCTAATCTTCTTGTGACACAAAATGATAGAATGAAACTCAGTAAGAAATCACTGAAACAAACCTCTTCCATATCATCATTGTTGTAAATTCCATATCGAAATGCCTGGCTCAAGTTATTAGCCAATGCTGCAACATCATAATCTCTATCCTGATAATCATCCTCATCGCTATCTCTTGTCCGATCCTGTAGTGCTGTGGGTCTCCTGAAAAATCAAAATATAAATGTTACATCCATAATACAGGTTAGAAAGTGAAATATGAGATTCAGCCAAATAGATCATGCACTAGAGAAATACTATAGCCACATGAAGAAACCCATCATACTAAACAGAATCAAATTACATCATTGTAGCCCATGAACAAAGACATTCATCTTAATTAAGGATTGTTTTTATCGAATTTACTTAAGTACCTGAACGGCAAGAGAATTTTCACTTATCATGCTAGACATTTTTCTTGCCTTTATTATTATCCATTCAATACCACAAAACTTGCTCAAACCAAAAAACATGGCATCAGATGCAAATGACATGGGTTGCCTATAACATGACCTAAAGATTTGAAAATTTTCTTAGTCTATGCATGGTAATATTCCCTATTCAATTGAAACCACGGATGCATACATCTCATAGTTCATGCAAGTGTGCCGAGACACAGTTTTAATACCCACCCGCATGCCCACTGGAAGACATTTTCTACGGCATTTCGCTTAAGCAGCACATTTGCATGCCACTCAACCCAATCGTCATTCCCCTGCCAAAAAAAAGGGTGAAAGTTGTTAAAAAGACCACTATAAATCATAGAACATATAAAACTAGGAGCTTGTAACAACAAAGTTGGGAGGTTGTCGTGTAAAACCACGCGAAAAAAAGTAGCAACGAAAATAAATGAACCTCAGAAATACCTGCAAAAATGTCTGCATCTCGCTATTGCTATTTCCCAATTGAACAAGTTTATTAGCAATACGTGTTATGTGACCAATATTTCCTATCCTGGCTGGTGGTCTTCCCTCAGCAGCTGTAGTAGGCTGCAAGATACATTAGAAGAAATTAATTCTACAATAATTAAGTATTTTACAGGAACAACAGATATGAGCAAGAATTACCTTGCTTGTATCAACAGCCAAAGTGAAGTTTTTCTCTGCTTCAAGAATCCTCCCAATGAGATTACAATCATGGAAAAGATGCTCGACAAACTGAGGATTCTTGCTCTCCAGGCAAGATGATATAATGTGTTCCACGTGATAATGTAAGAAATTATTGAATGGATATCTGAGAAAAAAAAAATTAATCTCTGTAGGCACTGAAAATGATATTAAAAGCTGAAATAGGGTAAACAACTTACTCAAAAAACAATTCAAGAATACGTTTCACAGCGCCCAGGCGAACCAATTCCTTTTCTGCAACTTCACTACTAACAGCTACCAAGACTGAGATGAACTCTATTATCTGAGACACCCATCATTGTTTGCAATCAAATTTTGGTTCCACAGCATTTGTGAAATTTCTTATAAGGGGATAATTTTAATTATTACAAACACCGTGAAGAAAATACAAGCATGCAGCAAATGAGATTTTTTTAATAAAAAAAATCCAAGTAACCCACATAGTGCATAAGCTATGGCAGAAGCACTAATAATTAGGTGTTGGATATGCAAATAAAATTTCTAAAACAGTACGCCAAAGAAAGAAATACTACTGAAAAAGTAGAATACGTCCATATAAAATTATATCTTGCAGCTATCAAGGAATGATAAAAACTCCTTGGGTAATATAAAGAAGATACCTTCAAACGTTGCTTTCCTAAAGGAGGCTGCAGTTTGCCATACGTAGTAAGCAAGATGCGGCCCTCGGGTGAAATATCCAAAAGCTTGAGCAGATCACCTGCCCAATAAACCAGTACATTGCTTCTTCTCAATCCATAAAAAAAAGATTTGATCACAACTAACACCACAATCACAATTACAATAATCATTAGAAAATGGGATGGCTACGATAAAATACCTTTTCAACTATATAGATTTTTCTCACATCCTTGTAAGGCATAAATCACTAACTTTCACTCTAACTTGGCAAACAATTTTTTAGTGTTGTGAGGAAGACATTATTCTTAACTAACAACCAAATCTAATAAAATTTCTCGAAAACCAGTATCAAATCTAATGAAATTTCTCGAAAACCAGTATCAAATCTAATGAGAATTCAGTGTCATTTAATATGCTGATATTTCTCAACATTAGGGAGCATGTATTCATTTTTGTTTAGTGGGCCTTACTTTGGTCAGGATAGTTGAAGTACTCGGCCAATCTAATAAGATCTGGCTAGTTATAGTGAGCCCATCAGTACTTAATAATTACGGAATATTAACTTGAGCTTTGAAGAATCAGCCTCACGATAATTCAGTGCAGCAGAAGTAATTTGCCTAATTACTTGACAAAAACCAGCAGAAATCTTTAGTAAGACTAGATGACAGAGATGACTCTTCAAATACATTGGCCAAATTATCACAGTATTTTCCAATCAAGGCGTGCCTAGTAATCATAACGAAAAAATCAAAAGCTTGCCTAGGCTCTCCAGCATGGCTTGAACAGTCTCAGGATTAGCAGCACTTCCTGATCCATGAGTCATTTGGCGGGAATACAAGTAATATGTTCCTGATGTTAACCTCTTGGGGTCTAACAAGGATATACAGACAGATAACAAGTTAACCAAAACAGATTTTGGCCTTGAGTCCTCCAGAGCATGGCGAAACAATCTTCCTATAAAACTGTGACATGCAACAGATTACAATCAAAATGAAAAAGGACAAGTGGTAGAAAGAAAGAAGAATCAACATAGGGATAACCAATGCAACCTCGGGCTGGAGATTTTTGAAGCTATCCCAGGTGGAGCATATCGAGTTATCGTACACAGAGTTTCTGCAGCATTACCATGTACTTCAGGGCAGTCCTGCATATAGAAAAAATAAACATAAAAATGTAAGCAATTCAAGGAAACTTTTTAGAATAGAAGGCAAGAATGTCCGTTATATACAACTTGGGGAATTCGGACTTCAACATTTAAAATTTCGTTTTCAAATTCCGTATCTTATGGAAACATGGTTCTAGAAAATAATCAGAAACAAGTACCACTCCAACTCATTCAACCAAAAAAATGCAACTTCAATAAAAAACATAGGCACCACATGCAAAGTTGGTAAATAAATAGTTTGCTCAAAAGGATGAATTGGCAAAAATCAGGAAGCGGCAAGAAAGTTCATTCCCTCAAAACATTGTAAACAATAAACCCTGTCCCCAATCATTCAACTCATGATAGGTGGAAGGCCCTAAAAAGGAACCAAGGATTTCAGGGTAAACAAAATAGTATCATCATGCCAAGATTACATGCTTACTACCACTTACAGATGAACTGAATTTGTCAACAATCATCTCCAACACATTCATATCTTCCAACCACTGCATAGAGTCCGGATAGTTGGCATAAATATGTTCATCGGCGCCAATTAGTCGAATTAAAACCTGTTCAACAAAAAACCTATTAGACTTTCAAACAAAGTAATCTAGTAAAATACGCAACAGAAGGGAGGCAGGTGACTGAACAACATACCTCCATTATAGAAGTAATTCCAATTAGGTCAACAAGCCTTTTAATGATATCCTGATGAGCCTGTACAACAATTTAATCAGTGTTCAACCTTCCGGGTTAAGTGCCAAATAGTATAGCACACGTGGTATAAAGAAAAATACTGACCATTCAACATATAAATTAGCTAAGAGATGCATAAAATTCAGCATATGATATTACAGATAAGCAACATCAGATCTTGGATTAAGAATCTCTAGTAAATACTTTGGAGTGTCTGAAATATTTAACATGCCGACACCATTGCCAGTTTCTAGCTACTTGAAAGTCTACATTTGCGAAAATTTTAAAAATAAATCCATAAAGCCCCACTACTACATCATCCTTCAAAAGGACTCACAATAAGCACAAGAGAGAGATGTATTTGGTGTTCCCAGTGGAAATATCAGAAACATGTGTGGCGACATCATGGCAAGTGAAAAAAAAAAAAGTCCCCAAATTTGCGGGTAGCCTAATTATTTGATGGACGAGAAAATTACTATAAACTCAATTTCCAGAGACCCAAACCATCACGCACGTGTGCATGAGCCAAACAAATTATCCAAAAACATGTCACAATACGTATGCTGCTAGTCAGAAGAAAAAACGGGAGCTGATTACTAGATAGTATCGAACTCACTTGTATGTAATTCATTAGAGGAGTTGTTTTCCGCAGCAAGAGGCATACGACAACCTGGCAAATAAAAAGTAGAGCATCAAATACCTAGCATTATCAAAACACCTGTAGCAGTGAAGAAAAGCCAGTCATAGGATAAATTTCACAAGAACACCGCCGTTATAGGTCAAAATACATGGGATACTAGCCATACTATAGATTTGTACAAGTAAATAGTGAAACAACATAAAATGTCAGTTACCCTACACTATCTCATTTTCTTTTTAAATGATTATATTCAGACCCCAATATCATTTGCTAATGGAATGACTTCTTCCCAACACCATCTCATTACACAGGATGAGACAAATAGTATGAAAGAGAATCAAACCACTAAACTGCAAATATAAATGTGGAAAAAATGGACAGGCAAAAAGAGAGAGAGAGAGAGAGAGAGAAAAGGAAGAAAAGAAGAAGGCCTTGCACAATTACTGTACAAATAAATGGACACACTTCACATATATGCACAATTAGCATGTTTCAATAGAATGCTGAGCAACTGAAATCTTATGATAAGAGTTATATTCCTTCTTACAACAGAAGGAAAAGCTCGTGCTCAAGAGGAGGTTATAGATAGTGGTAAACTGCAACTAAGAGGCAAGCTTCTGCACGCCGTTACTGAGGGGAGTGATTCTGAATAATTAGGAATACTGAGGGAAATCAAAATTACAGGGAGCCGTTACTGTTCAGCCTGAAAAATTGAATTTTAACATTGATATGTGCAATTTCTAGAAAGATCTGATATTCCAACCTTACTATAGACATCAATCTCTTTCCTTTCACCTTTTCTTCCCTATTATTTGTTTAATATTCTAAATGTTTGGTAATATGGGGGATGAAACCACACATAAAACTTACCCATCAAAGCATCAATAATCATACCTTACTAAAATAACCAGCCAGTTGAGTGCTATGGGGACGCTCAGGATCCAAAAAAGAGAACAGCAGATCCATCAACTGTGGACCAAAAGTAGAAGGTAACTAAATAAGTTCAAAATTACAAATTACAACAAATTGTAGAAGATTCCCATAACTGCATACCTCCTCGTCCTCTACCAACGCTTTCAGTATAATATCAACCTCACAAGTAAAAATCTCACAAGCAATGAAAGGAAACCTGCACGCAGAACGAAGGTTGCTCATCAGTCACTTCAGCTTTGAACACATTGTCACATTGTTACTAAAAGGATTTGCTACATAACAGCCTGGCAACATACATACACCTAGAACCATCACACACTTACTTGAATGTTCGTTGTCTGTCAGCATCTTCGGGAGCTTCTTCCACTATGTACTGAATCAGTTGTTTAACATTGGCTCTTTCACGCAAACTGCAGGAACAGTTGGTATAAATTAGTTCATGCAAGGTCAAAACATTGTGAACAGTCTCACATGGGAAAGAACTTGCAAAGGAGCATATTGTGTTTTCCAAATATTGCCAAATTTAAAAATATTTAAAAAATGGCTTAGGGAAAGAGAGTAAGTAGTCAAATTACAGCCATTCATCAAGATTATTTTGAGTACCCAGTTACTTGGAAAAATACCTAGTTAAATGGGCAAATATATTTTCGTCGAAATGTGCTCGTCCTCTTATTAAAGCAACCTATCACAAATACCTGTTTGCTTCTTGGGACATTACATAATCTTGTGAGCACCAATGCTCGATTAATGAAAAAAAGTTGGTTTGCTATGAATATCAACGTATTCCCATTACACATTCAACAAGGATGACACAAGAAAACAAAACTGCACAACAAGTGGAACATAGAGAGTTGGACAAAATATCACAACAAAATTTTTAAGTGAAATAGGATCTTACAAATTTATAAGACGGCCATTAAGAGCTTTGCATTCTTGAATTATTTCATCCTCATCCAATAGCTCCACCAGTGTAAAATTTTCTTTATCCAAAATGGCCTCCACCTGAGATTGACAAAATTTATAGAACTCAAATTATAATCTCCATTAATAGATATGGTAATGCAGATTATAATCAAAGGGGTTATTAAAATATGTAATGGACATTGCTTATTTAAATTTTAAACAGGCAAGTATGGTTCCTGAGACACATTTCCAACTCTGACCATAGGGCACAACAAAACATTTACAACAATGTCTATAATACAAACAAAAGAGATGACTTCTCGATCAAAGAGCTGCCGCCAAGGCCTTTAAAACAGGTATACTAGAGAAATTGCTTATATTGTGTTGCCCAAAGTGACTTAATTCTATTTGCTAAGAGTAAGAGCTGTGAGATACACGAGAACACATCTCTAGATGAGGTTATTGTCATTGTTACAATTTGTACAACTACCAGCAATTGAAAGATGCAAGATAGCACGCAATATATCCATCTAATCAAGGAGAAGGCATAGAAATCAAAAATTGAACAGCCATGATAATACATAAAACAAACAAGATTCCAACAGGGGGCTCAGGATTCGCAAGACAATGAAGAAAAAAGGGATAAAATAATTAAGGCAAAACCAGAAAAGGCATATCATACTTGCACTCCTTAAAAAAATAACAATCTACTTTGCATAACCATATAAATAGACCATGCAGATGCAGTCTCCTAATCTCCGACTGGATATATTAGACGCACGGTCTTCACATCCCTACCCAATCAGTCTCCTATTACAGGAAATAGCTATTTAGGGACCAGATTTCTTAATTTTTTAGGAATAATAACTCTGAAATGCATTTTTCTTTAATTCAATATGGACATACTTTCCAATAAAATGGTTCTCAAACTTTGACCGTAATGTTCACTGTTCAAGTACTGCTGGAGCCTGGAATGGCTTTTAACAATACAACAACCAGACCTATGTACCAATATCCACTCCCTATGCCACGGCCCCACGTGCGTGTTACGCTCTACTAGGCTACTGTTTTACATCTAAATTTTAAATTTAATTAATTGTAATCATCGTATATTTCCCCCAATCAAGACACTTCAATACAACAACTACTCCACATCAGAATGGCCAGTAACATAACGAGATCGTACTGTTTTTTCACAAACAAAAGCCTTATTTCAACACACCATATCCCATAGCACTCCAAGAAACCCAAATCCCTATGCATAATCAAATCAAATCACCAAGAAACAGGACGCTGATTAATTGGATCCAGTAAACAATACAAATAGTCAAATACTAGCAATGATTCTTGTAAAAATAGAAAAAACAAATCAAGGGCACTCACTGGTGATGCAGTGGATAGGCCAGCCATACGCCAAAACATGTTGAATAATGAATTGTAATAATCGAATTGCAGAGTGGCACTCAGATCTGTCAAACTCCAAAACCCTAACTCAATACACCCAGCCTCTCGTTACAACTCCAGACGACAATCTTGAATCAAGAGAAAAAAGCCCTGAAATCCAATCCCCCAATTAACGATTTGTTTTCGTGAATTTCAGAGAAACCAATACCCAACCAGATTTCCAAATGGATTCGATTTCACGACTAATTTCACTCACACGCAGGGGTAGAGAGAGAAAAGAAAGGTGAGAAGAGAGAATATATTACCTGCGATCGCGGGAGGGTAGGAGTGTATTTTCGGGATAAAAATAAAAATGGAAATGAAAACTGGAAAACAGAAAATATATACATAAACCTGCCATATAAAGGAAATAAATATCCGTTGATCAAACTTTAGATCACTCTGTGTTATTTTTATAGTGCCATGTTTGATTTTTTTTTAATGTAATTTTATACCACATGTTTTATATTTGTTTTGTTTACTTTATGATTTATGAAAATGACCGGTGAAATTATAATGGCGCCATGATGTAGTTATTAATTGTCAAACGACCCCCATTTGGCAATTTGTGATGGTAATAGTATTCATATTCAACTATATTTATAGCAGTAGTTATTAAAAAAAGATAATGTTTGCATAAATGTTTAGAAATTCTTGATGTCATGTTGTGAATTATAATATATGGCATACTTTTTTAAGTTAGATTAATGGATTATGTTAACTCGGGTAATGATTATGTTAACTCGGGTAATGAACACAATGTCATGATATATTGAATTTTATATTATAATTGTAAAGATTGATTGTATTAAGTTAGGTTACTAGCACTAAACATGAATTAATTGAGTATTTTATAATTGTTGGTTTAGTGATGGACACATGTCATTCTTAGGTTGGTCATTATGGAAACATGTCTATATAAGGCAATTAGGTCATCTTCTTCTACGTACTCATAAGAAATAAAAAGAATATTAATTTCCCCCAAATACTCTCTACAATACAATTATGCTTGCATGTTAGCTTCTTTGTACATGGTACCAGAGCATTCGATTGATACAATGCCTCGGATTTCTAGAAATATCACTCGCGAATACACTGAATTAGCTAGAGGAGATGGAAACTTGAGAATTATTTTGAATTATTATCGCGATTTGGATCCGCTTTCATTACATGGATCCTATCATCCTATAATGATTTTGGTTACAAATCAGTTGAATGGAGCTAATTACCTTCAATGGGGTCGGGCGATGCGGCTGGGTTTATGGGCGAATTCGGAGCTTGGATTCATGTTTGGTGCAGTCAAAATTCCAGATAAGCACACAAAAGAATTTTTGCAATATCGAAAGGTCGATTCATGGTGATTTCGTGGTTGTTGAATTAGATATCGAAGAAACTTGTTGAAGCGTTCATTTATGTGAAAAGCTCGAAGCAACTCTAAGATGAGCTTGCGAAGAGATATGGAGAAAGCAACGATTCATTAAGATATTAGCTTCTAAGAATATTTCGAATTTCACAGAAGTTAATTCGATTGTAACAAATTATTTCACATATTTGAAATGCATATGGGATGAATATGCATGTTTGGTTGCTTTGCCGATTATACATGTGGAGCTGGTAAAGCTATATGCGAAAATGACATGAACATTAAGCTGATGCAATTCCTCATGGGACTTAATGACATTTTGAACATGTTAAGAATTAGATCCTATTGCTAGAACCTTTCCCCGCGGTAAATAAGGCTTACTCAATTGTATTAAAAGTAGAGAAATATAAAGTGAAAATAAAGAGGGTTTTGGATCCTCTTGACACCACAACAATGTGTGCAGATAGTAGATCAGGAGGAGGAAACAATTATAATAATATTGGAAACAATTATGGAAGGGGAATAGGAAATAGAAGTTATGGGGCACATAATATTTATGGGGAGCAAAATGTTTATGATAAAAAGAGAGGTCAAATCAGGAGAACTCTAGCAGAAAATATGAAGTTAAAATGTGATCACTGTGTTTATAGTGGCCATGAAGATAGGGACTGTTTCGAACTTTACGGTGTCCAAATTGGTATAAAATCTTAAAGGAGAGGGAAAAAAATCAAACCGCTTATATGATAGATGGAGGAAAATTTTCTACTCGAGAAAAAAAAAAGGAGGATGAAAATAAGAAGGGGGATTTTCCAGATATAACACATATGATTCAGAGAGTATGGCTAGGTATTTTACTTCTAAAGGCACTGAAGTCTCATTCATATGCTCGCTTTGCAGACTATTAAAGGATGAGTCACAATAATCATTTTGCTCTACCTATAATAAGTAGTTTGGGCAGAAGGAGTTGAATATTGGACACGTAGGCAAACACATTTGTTCACAACCTAGGATGATGTGTGATTATCGTGAAATTGGCACACCTGTGATCGTGCAGTTACCTGATGGCTCAAATGTGAAAGTAACTCATACTGGAAGTGTGAGATTGTCTGATGCACTAATAATAGAAGATGTGCTCCTTGTACCAGCATTTAAGTATAATATATTGTATGTGGGGCAACTACTGGAGGCTAATAGGTAGTCGTGTGTTTTTTCTAAGGAAAGATGTTGGTTGCAAGACCATGAACACAAGTCTATTATTACTGTGGGAAAAGCTGTTGGAGGATTATATGTGTTTGATGATGGAGAAACTTGAATGTCAATGTATACAATAAAAAAAAAAATTAACTCAAATTGTGGCACAATAGACTAGGCCACAACTATATGTCTTGTTTACAACACATTAGATTCTTAAGCAAGATGTGCAAGGTTGCCATTCCAGACAAGTACCTCTCATTCTCTTATACACTTTGAACTGGTGTAACTGGACATTTGGGGGCCATATCATGAACAATCAGTGACAAACACACCATACATGCTCACCATATTGGATAATAACACCAGGGCTATCTAGATTTATTTGATGAAGCTCAAATTTGAGGTTATTAGAATTATAGCTCAGTTTAATGTATATGTTCAAACAAAATTTAAACATTCAATCCAAAAGATTATAACATATAATAGAACTGAGTTTTTGAGCAGTAATACTCGGCAATTACTCAAAACACGTGGTATTGTGCACCAAAAATCTTATTTTTGCACTCCTCAACATAATGGAGAAGTACATGAATATACTATAATTGGCCAGATCATTGATGTTTAAGACTGGAGTTCACAAGAGGTTTTGGTCCTATACACTTTTTGTTGATGTACATATCATTAATTACCCTGTGTGCTAAACTGGAGAGGTTATCACCTTGTGAACCCTTAAACAAAGAGACTCCAGGATATGAAAGGTTTAAAAGCTTCTGATGCTTGTGTTTTGTACAAGGATAAATTCAGCCCAAGGGCTCATCCCTGTGTGTTGCTAGGGTTTGTGATTGGAGTGAAGGGTTATAGACTATATAATATGGAAACAAAAGTGACTTTTATATCAAGTGATGTGATTTTCAATGAATCACGATTTCTATTTCATAAGATTTCAGAAGGGAATGTTGCGAATGGTCATAATGAGATGTTTTCTTCAAGGTTATTTGGCATTAGCAAGGAATTGGATGAATCATCAATCATGGAAGGAGACAGGATATAATTGGGTGTCAAAGATGGAGAAGAACAACTAAGAAGAGGACACAAAAGAAAGAAAAGGCCTAGTTGGATGTCTGAATATATTAGTAGTACCTCACATCTGATTGATCTAGAACCAATAAGTAATAATGCCCCCCTTACTAATGTAGACAGAGGAGTGAGTGAGTCATTGTATTATACAAAAGCAGCCAAGCAAGTGGAGTGAGTGGATGTAATGAAAAAATAATTGCAAGCACTGAAAGATAATCGTACTTGGGTACTAACAAATTGCCTGCGGGTAAGAAGGCAATTGGTTCAAAATGGATCTACAAAGTTAAAAGGCATCCAGACGGCACGGTTGAGAGATCAAGGTTAGTTGTGAAGGGATACCTACAAGTTGAGGGAGTAGTTTCATGGAAAGCTTTTCACCCGTGGCAAAACTAGTGACGGTGAGGATACTGATTGCTCTAGCTACTTAATGAAGATGGTCTATGCATCACATTGATATAAACAATGTATTATTGCATGGCTTTCTGAATGAAGAGGTTTATGTGCTGCCACCATTAGGATATGCCAAGGCTAAACCTGGAGAAGTATGCTTATTGAACATAAGCTTATATGAGTTGAAGCAAACATCCAGGTAATGGAACATTAAGTTTTCGGAGAATCAATTAATTTGATTTCGCTCAATCTTGCCATGATAATCTTTTATTTGTCAGGAAGATGAAGGTTTCGTTTATGGCTCTTGTAGTATATGTTGATGATGTGTTGATTATTGGTAGCTCGGATGGAAGATCTTGCACCAGTTTTTCACTATAAAAGATGTGGGATTCATTAAGTTCTTTCTTGGGCTTGAGATAATGAGATCAGAGAATGGAACTCATCTCACACAAATAAAATACATATTAAACCTGGTTAAGGATATTGGTTTACAAAATTGTGAGGCTGATCATGCCTGATGTTTTTATGGAGTGCAACAATTGAGTCAATTTGTGTCCTCTCCAACTATAGCACACCGGGACGTTGCTATGCACCCTGTAAGATACTTGAAAGGAACATAAACACTTGGTATTTTCTAACATAGTACTACATTAAACACCTTGGAGCCCTTTTCCGATTCAATATGGGGTACTTATGTTCTTACCATAAAGTCATTAACCGATTATATATTTTTGATGGGGATAATTTAATCTCCTGGAAAATAAAGAAGCAAAGGACTTTGTCAAAATTTTCAGCTGAAGCTGAGTCTAGAGCTGTGGGGACAATTGTCTGTGAGCTATAATGGCTACATTATCTGAGCAAGGATCTTCATCAAACTATATCATTGCCCATCACCCTATGGTGGGATAACAAAGCAGCACTTCACATCACTACAAATTTAGTTTTCCACGAAAAGCTAAGCACCTGGACATTGATTGACATGTTGTCGGGAACAAGTATACGAAAGGATTAGTCGCTAGAAAGGTACCCCTTATTGCATTCCCTCAATCGCTGCCAGTAGATGTTTTCACTAAGTCATTAGGTGTCCAGCTTTTCAAAGTTTCTTGTCAAAGTTAATTTAATGTGCATTTATGACCGCATTCTAACTCGAGGAGGGGATGTAGAGATTAATTACAGTATTGAGTTATGTCATTAGCACTAAGCATGAACTAGTTGGGTATTTTGTAATCATTGGTTTAATGATGGACGTGTGTCGTCTTTAGCTTGGTCATTGTGGATGTAACATGCCTATATAAGCCAATAAGGTCATCTTCTTCTATACACTGATAAGAAATATAGAGAAATTAATTTCTACTATCTGCAATCATGCATGCATACTAGTTCTTTACATATCATTTCCCCCCAAATACTCTCTGCAATTATACCTGCATATTAGCTTCTTTAAATAATTTATTGGTTTTTGTACTAAAAAATATTGATTTTTTTTAATCTCCGACCGGTATTACGATGTAATGATTCTTGTACTATAATGTATTGGTCGTGAAGTTTTGGCATGACGAATGATTCCTCATTACGGTCTGACAAGTGTGTAACCCATAATATATCATGTTAAGAAAAAAAAAAAGACAAAAGTCTCAATTGCAATATTAACTAGTTTCACAATGTATTATACTGCAAATAACAAGGTTGAGGGTGCCCCTGAAAATCATTTTGAATCGTAGAGAGGAGATATTGATTAAATTATTATTTTTAAGTAAATAAATTTATTTGAGAGTGTGAATATGTTGAGATGTAAATATAGCTATCGGTGACTAAATAGAGTTGATAGTTAAAGTTAGGTGTAAAATTGAAAATGAATTATGGGCTTTGGGTTATTAGGCAAATTGTATATTGTGGTCTGGTTGGGCAGTGACAAAGTCTTTAGTGCTATCAATTAGAGACTCATACTCAACCCATAAATAAATAATCCCCCCAATGACAGTAGTAATTAGAATACTTGTAAATATTTTTATTATATTTTGAATACTATAACACCGATTGACTCATCTAAATCATTAAAAACCATTATATATCTTAGTTATTTATATAATCATTATTAGTCGTCGTTTGAGAGAGTTGACCAGACGACCCGTCCAATCCAAACCAGTTGAGTAATTAGTTCAGTCTTTATCCAAGTCCTGGATGCTGGTTGCTCTCCATTCTTATTTATATTCACATTTTGGCATCTACATAATTTTATTTGGTTTATGTAAGAACAAAAACATGTGAGTAATAATAATATGAATTTCATTTTTTTCCTATTTGTTTGTTTTTGTTTTGTTTTTTTCGCATTGTTTGATTTTTATAATTTATATTTTTATGACATCTGATAATTTAGTGTATAACTTAATAAGTTTGAATTATATCTCACCTATATACTAAAATAAAATATTTCTATTCTACGTGTCTGCTTAAGAAATTTCGGGTTGACGTGTAATTTTCTGGTTGTTCGGTTGCTTACTTGGGCGAATTTTGGAGGTTTTGATACTTATTAAAATATAGGAATTCTAATATCTACCTAATTTATTATATTTTTCCTATTATTTTTTTCCTTTTTTTTTATATTTACCAAATTTATATTTTTATATTTTTTCTAATTCAATATTTCTTCTTATTCTTCTAATATAAATATATAAAATCATATTTAATCAGAAAAAAATTACTTAGTTTAATTAAAAAAAATTACTTATAAGATAATATTAATTAAAAAAACTTAATTATTTATGAATAATGAAAATAAGTTGTATTTATAATAAAAGCTAAAATATTTTTATTCTTATGATTTTAAATATATAATATAAATAAATAATGAGTTGTCTACAATAATGTAAGTATGTAACTAATTTATTAACAATTACAACCCAAACATAGGAAATATAACAATGATAGTAATAATAATAATGATTAGAGACCGGTACAATACGACAGAGGTTGAGAATATGACATCTTCTGAATTTTTTATAAGTATGTAATTAAAAGTTATTATAAAATTAAATCTAAACA